>CAUYQV010050112.1:0-28006 GCA_963574575.1 Galagoides demidoff | reverse complement strand
CCCCCCCCCCCCCCCCCCCCCCCCCCCCCCCCCCCCCCCCCCCCCCCCCACGAGCCTTTCCTGCTGCCTCCTGCAGACAGTGTTCCCCTTCGTCCCTCCTCCTGGGCTCTGCAGAGAGTCATGTACTTGCTACCAGTCATTTTGGTTTATGGGACACCGCTGACAACCAAATGTGTCAGTTGTGTTTCTATGGGCTGCAGAATCGGGACCCAGGATGTCTCCTTGGGCCTCAGGACCACAGCGTGGCCTTTTACCAGTGTTCTACTTGGGTGCGTTCCCCAGTCGCTGAGTCTGTGAGGCTCTCTTCTCGGCACTTGCTGCTGTCCTTGGAGACGACGCTCCTCGTTCCTCATTGCTGGCACTTCTGCCATTCTCCTGCATGCCCAGCCTCTCTCTTGAAGAAACATTAAGGTGAGGTAGCCATTGATCCCAGAAACAAAAAGTCTTCCTGCTTGTTTGGGGGCTTTCTCATTCCAAGGTGTGTTTATCCAGTGGGATGCCTGGAGCATGAGAAAGGGCATCCTGGCACCCCATTAACTGCTGTGGGTACACCACGCCCAGGAAAGGCAGGCACCCCCCTCTGCCTGCACTGTCTCCCTGGTTTATGCAGCCTGCTGCCTTTTGTTTCGAGTAGTTTGCCCCAAACTCGGCCTTGAGGGTTTCTTGTTCTGACTTCTTTATTACCAGGTGAGGCCCTTCCTTATTCACACCTTTTGGCAGAGTAAAAATAACTCTCTGGGCCTGGGGTTGGCTCCTGAGGTGGCCCAGTCACATGCAGGAGCTCATTCTTCTTCAAGGCTATTGTCCTCCACAGACTGAGGAACCTGAGGTCAGGAGAAGTCAGAATGACCGAAGACTATCTAATGGATTAAGCAGAAGCCCCTGCATGTATTTTGAGCAGAAGGACATGTAATAGAAGAAACAAAGTACTTATAAAATACCCTGAGCAGACACCACCAGGCTAGATTTCCAGGAGCAACTTCCAGAAATATATGAAACTGATCCCCCAGGGAAGGGACCACCTCTGCATCCTCCACTGTTGGTATGTTCCAGAGCATCATCCCTCCCACCCCTGGGCAACTTCCCAGCCAGCTGGCGGAGGGACCCTGCATGCTGTTGCAGGAAAGCCTCATGTGTCCTGCACTGTGCTTGCCAGGGGGAAAGCAGCCAAGAGAGCAGGCAGGTGGCAGGTGGTCACCCCTGGACTCCTGCCTTTGGAATCACGCAGGAGCGTGTCTTGGCTTCAGGCAGAACCTTTACTGTAGGAGAGTCCGGGAAATGAGATTTTTTGTTTCCACCCCTCTACCTGAAAGGATGGTGGTATAGAGGTCCAGGGAGTTAATTCACAGCGTCCACCTCAACTGTTAATGGGCTTCTGTGTATCTGCAGCATAAATATTCTAAGTCACACTATCACTGTAGACAAATGAGACATTGAAATGGCATCTGTACTATCTCATTTGACAGGTGGGTAGCCTGAGGTGGGGAGAAAAAAATGAATCCTGTAACAGCCACATCCTCATCCTGGGCAGAGTCAAGGCCCTAATGCTGACCTCTGGCCGCATTCTCATCCTGGGCAGAGTTAAAGTCCTAATGCTGACCTCTGACCACATTCTCATCCTGGGCAGAGTTAAGGTCCTAATGCTGACCTCTGGCTCTGAACTACCTCCATGTTAGTGCTTCTCACATAGGTGCCCATGGACCTGCAGGGAGGCCCACAGGGCTGTGCTACAAGCACAGAGAATCACAGCAACAAGAGGTAAACACGGTATTAATTTTACCTGGTATTTTAATTATGGGGAAAAGGTGCTGTTTGCATTGACACAAAGCTATGTTAACATGCACACATTTGTATTATTTATAAACACAGGATTCCCCGCAAGGGTGAGATGGACCAACAGTTTCGGGATTTGCTTCTAGTGGTTACCCCCTCCATTCTGCTGCTGGGGGTCATTCTGGGAGGGTTTGAGCAGGTTGGCAGCAGCCCCATGCTACCTTTTTTGTCTCAGATATTGTCCTACTGTACATTGGTTGAGTGATATACGAACATTAGTTTCATTGACATTCAGATGCTACTGGCTCTATGAAATCCTTGTGGTAATTAATTGCTCCTTTCTCTGCATTTCCAATGTGTCATATTCATGGCTGGTTTATAGGACAAATAACAGTGTGCTTGTTTTATGGGAAATGCTGTGTGTTTATATTTCTGTCTCTTTTATAAGGATCTGAGCCCGTCATGGGTAGGGTCTGGGTCTAATTTATCCTGAATCTCAGCACTAGCACAGTGACTATGCATATGGGAGTGGTGGTGGGGACACAAGTGCTCCCCTGGCTCTCTCCTCCTCGTCATGTAGTATAAGGTGGGATTTCTTGTCCCTTGTGGGAAGGCCATGTGACTAGGGCCAGCTGCTGAAGTGAGCATGACATGTATCATTTCTAGGCCGAAGCAGGGTCTATGTGATCCAGCATCCCCTCCCCCCCTTTGCTTTTTTTGGAGACAGAGTTTCACTCTGTCATCTGGGTTGAGTGTGGTGGCATCCTAGCTCACAGCAACCTCAAATTCTTTGGCTTGAGCAACTCTCTTGCTTCAGCCTCCCTTGTAGTTGGGATTATAGGCACCAGCCACAATGTGCAGCTAGTTTTTCTATTTTTAGTAGAGATGGGGTCTTGCTCTTGCTCAGGCTAGTCTTAAACTCCTGAGCTCAGGCCATCCACCTGCCTTGGCCTCCCCGAATGCTGGGATTATGTGCATGAGCCCCTGTGCCTGGCCTGATCCTATGGCTTTTTCTTCTTTGCTTCATTGACTGTGGAAGTCTCATAGTGAGATGGCAAAGTCCCAAGAAGAAAGGAGGGTGACTGCCCTGGAGAGCTACTTCAACCAGAACAGGACTTTGCCCAAGCAGGAAATAAACTTCTGCTGTATTCAGCCACAGAGACCTTAGCATTTAATTTTCCAGCCCAGGCTAGCCTTTCCTGACTCATACAGGTGGTCCGTAATTAGTGGAATTGCACAAAGAGCCTAGAGACCTATGGGTGACACAGCTTACTTGCAACTTTCAGTTTCGTACTTGATGTAACCTCACTTACACTTTGAGAATCTAAAGGAGAAAGTAGACCATGTCTTTAAACTCTACAGGGGCCATGAATATAACTGGGCAGGAGCCATCACCCAATTCAAGCATATTGTTACTTAGCCTAGGAAGGAGTAAGGCCATTTGGAAAGCAATGAATATCCCCAGCAGATGGGAAGGTCCCATATCTCACCCAGGAGCTGCTGTTCCTTTGACACCTTAGGGAAATTTACAACCCCAGTGGCTTGCCTTCTCCACCTTGGCACATGCTAATTTTACTTAATTGGGCTCTAGGGAGGACAAGGAGACACCAGTTGACTCTGTGACTTTTCACTCCCTATGCAGAAATTTTACTTTGCTCATGTGATTGGCTACATAGTATATTTATTACAAATGTGCATTTTATATATACACACACACATAGTGATTACATATATGCAACACTGGTAGATTATTTCCAGAAACTTAAAAAAAAAATTCAGAAGACAAAAGGTGAGATCTTATCTTTTGCCAGTTTGATCTCTGAGAATATTTTGCCCTCACGGACAGAATATTTTGTCATGGCTAAACCTCAGGGAAGATATTTCTCCTTTCTGCACATCCCTTTTCATCTCTGGAAAGTGAGAATGACACTTACTCTTAAGATTGTGTGGGGATTGGAGAGAATGCTTGTAAAGGATCCAGTTCACTTGTTGTTAATTTGTGGGTATTTCAGAAACAATGGTTGGTAATAAATATTACACAGTGAGAACATTGCTGTCTGAAAATACTTTATATGTGAATATGTTTTAAACTTTCAGTTGACTCTTACGATGGCTTTTTGAAGTAGGTTTTATTATCTTTATTTAATAGCAGAAGAAAGTGAGGCTTGAGAGGGGACAGTGATTTGAGCATGATCAGACACCAGGAAGTGGTAAGGATGGAACGAAACCTGACTTTTGTCCTGGTGCTGTAGCGACGAGACACCATGAAGCTGGGTGAAGAGCAGAGCTTGACGTCATTAGTATGGTGCTTGGCAAAAAGTAGGCGCTCAACAAATTGTCATGATTATTGTCTGGTAGGTGCCTGTGAGCATTAATTATATCTGCCAGTGTATTCAAAGTAATTCATCATACTCAGGGACCCTTTGGCCTTATCCAAGTGGTTCCTACAGAAAAGTTGATACGGTGTTTAGATCATGCTATGAAAACTGCTATAGATAATCAAAGCATTTAAATAAAAGAACAAATTACTGGGAATTATCCTGTATACACTTAGTTTGTATATATTCACCCACTGGACCAGAAGGCCATTCTCTGTGTATTAAAATGTTAGAAAGAAAATGTGGCTCTTCTCTGTGGTATAATAAAATAACCAGACGTTTGTTCCCTAAAGTTACAACATATCACATCTCACACACCTCTATTCCTCCCAGATGCTAGAGAGCCACGATGCTGGCTTAGTTCACAGTGGAGAGTAATTGTGCATGTCAATATTTATCCTAGCCCAACACTCAAATTAGCTCCTCTAATAATCAAGCTGAAAACACACCCCCCTTATAACTGGCTCTCCTGCATACAGCATTCTTCTGATATAGTTATTCATTTCAATTAATGTGAAAGCAGAGGGGGTCGGGCTGCCCATCCATTTGGCGAGGGATTTGGGAATAGGATCAAAGTTGGTTTTATTTCAATAGGGTCCCTAGTGAGCTGTTAATTACTTGGGTTTCAAATCTGATGGCATTTGAAATAGAATATTGAATTACACCTGTGTTTGGGGGTCAGTTTATCTTCTGATATGAAGGTAGATTTGTGGCAGGAAGGAACAGGAGGAAATGAAGTTAGTTTTCTTCCTGTGTTTGATGGGGGAAGGTCTTTGTTGCTGAAACTATTCCTCAGGGCTTTGCATACTGGGATAAACCAGTAGGGAAAATTATGTTTCAGGAACTTTGAGTAAGAGCAGACCTCCAATTATCCCTCAAGCAGATTAAAAAATGTAATCTTAGAGTTGTTAATATGAAATATGACTTGCATACTTACATAATTTTTAATTTTTTTTTTTTGGGGGGGGAGGTTGGAGTCCTTAAGGAGAATTGAAAACTAGTTTGGTGGAAAACTGAAAGTGAAATTAATGCATCTGACATTAGTATTCTGATATTTGTTTTCAGTGTTTAAGTTTTACATTTATTGGAAATAAACATTTTGTTTATTTGCCAATTTGTACTTGTCAGGGGGAGGGATCTCATTTTGGGCTATGACACTTGCTCACTGATCTCCAAACGTGCCCACCGCCCCCTGTCCCTTAGGCTTCCAAGCCCTTCCTGGCCTCATGGTGCTTGCTGTCTACTTATCTGTCATTTCCCAGCTCTGTTGTCTTACTCTTTAGCTTTCAAATCTAATTTCACTTCCTCCCTGAGGCTTTCCTTCCCACTGACTCTGCCTCATCACCCCATTCATTCCTCCAGAGCTGATCCCAATTTGCATGTATTTATTCATAGACTTGTCACAATATGTGGTCTGTCTTGTCCATGAGGACGGACCCTGCCTGGTACATTATGAGTGTCTCCTGTTGCTTTAGTGAATGAATGGACAGATGACCGAACAGTCTATGGCTAAACTTTCCTTTTCATAGAGCACTGATGAAACCATTTGGAGAATATGCTGCATGGTAACTGAAAACTTGTCACAAAGTGAAAATTGTGTGTATAAAGTCTACCATTTTGAGAAAACCATGTGTTTGGGAGCTGAACTATTAATATGGTAAATCTGTATTAACTGGTGGGGATCTTTGTTTCTATACTCTTGTGAGTCTCTTCTTGTATTTTGTGTCCCCTTTTTTATACCCTGTTTTTTGCCTTTATTTCTGCCTCAAAAAACTGCTGACAATTTTCTATGTGTTAGCTAAGAAATAAATACCTGCTTTCTTTAATGACATTCATAAGAGCTATTACAAATAAAGCTGATGGCAATAAAATAAAACTGATAACAACCAAAACAACTTGTGGTAGAATTTCTTATTGGCTAAAAAAACTGATGGCCCCAATTAAACCTTCTTGACAAAATTTAGATGTGCAGAATTTGATCTAGGAAAATTGAACTTTCTGGAAAGAAAGAAAACTCAAAATGGTAGAAACCATAAAATTTCTGTTAAAATTTTATGTGGCTTTAGTGATTAAAAATCACTTTTATAATTTTTTTGAAAATAATATTTTATTTAATTGTGTTTTTAACAGCCAATGTTTTTTATTAAATTGTAAACACATAGATCATATATATGTTATAAAACGTCTAAGGAAAAGGACTGAGGCTGACCAACCAATACCAGTAAAATGAAATTAATGATGAGATAAAAGCATTCATATTATTTAATAAAGAGAAGCTGTGGATGGGGGAAGCTCAATCAATAAATCCGAAAGCATAGGAAAGACTGTTGGTTGGACTGAAAAATAGATAGCTGTTCTCCTTTTCCATTGACTGAGGAAGAACTTGTCCAAAGGGGGCTGAGGGGACCTGAAGTACATGAGCACAAATTGGGAGTGGAGGGGTGTGTGTGTGTGGGGATTGTGGGGGGTGGGTGCGTGGTGGTGGTGGTGGTGTTGGGAGTCTTCATGGACATTTCTGGAAGAAAGTGTAGCAGAGAGCATCATTCAGAGATGGTTTAAGTGCATTCCTTTCTGACTGAGGACACCAAGCCAAATCAGGAGTTTTTGCCCTCCCAAAGGCTCCTTTAGGATCTTATTTCTACAATTCTATAACATCTTTTAAAATTCAGTTTTGCTTTTTGGTAAGAAAGTGAAATTATGTTACTTGGAGATGGAATAATAAAGTTTTGTGGAGAAGTTGCTTTCCATTTTAATATTAGAACTTTAGTTTTGTTTGAATGTTTTAAAAACTGTTGTATTCCTGTGACTTAGGTTTTATAACTCCATTCTCTTTTAGGGATTAGTTTGGGATAGGTGGAATTTCTGTGAATAAAATGGTCAGTGTGGTAACTATTAAGGATCATTGGTTTAAATTTGGAACAACAGAAGTTTTCACTATGAATGGGAAAGAATCTCAAGATTGAGGAGGTAAAAATGATCTTTGTGATAGCAAAAAATCTATTATAATTATAGGTTCTTTGAGGGAAAGCATCCAGGCCAAGTAAATGAAGAATCTTTGATGTTAGCGATATATATATGGAGTATATGTGAAAAGTATAGAACTTCATATAGCTGACTATGATTTCTAGGACTCTAAGTCTGTGATAAAGGGTTGTGCCATAAAAATGGGGTGGGAGAATAAATGGGAAGGGAGGTTCCCTGGAGCACCATGGAGGACAGGAAGTGACTCTGATCAAGACAGGAAAAGGCTTGGTGAATGGAAACAAGATGGTGACCACCAGTGATATGCCGAGATAGCTCTCAATCTGATAACTGGGAGGGCTATTCTGCTCTCTCTGCTGCTCTAGCATGTGTGCCTCCTCTGGGAGGCAGTCACTATGGGGACAGGACATAGCATCCAGGAAGAAAGAGGTAAAGATATCTAGTATGTGAAAGAAGGTTGTGGGTTCAAGAGAGACGAAAGAGAATTCTGTTTCCAAGTAAGCTAGTTCATTGGAATGAAAGAGACAATATAGCAGTGGGTGTGTCCCAAGCTAACTTCCCAGAAAAGTAGTAATAATCCATCAGTGGCTGTGCATGAGGTTCACGCATTTTTTTAGACCCAGGAATTAGTAAGTGCTATTGGCCATCTCTTGGAATATATTAGGTAAAAATTATATAGCATATTTTGTTGATAGAACTTTATGGTGAGAATATTTGTCACATTCCAGGAGTACAGAAGAGTGGAATATAAGCCACCTATTGACACGGCATGAAACAAAATACCTACAGAAAATCATGAAGCTTTTCACATCAATGGTACCACAACAGGAAGGCAATGAGTATCTTTCTCTCTGCTTAGCTTAGGAAATAGTCACATATCTCAATTTTTAAAATATCAACTTTTATGTGAATGACACCGGCAGGTAAGGAAATCTACTAGGGCCATATTAAGCTATTAGTGCTATTTGTTGAGGATTAGGAATGACTAAAGAAACCCTGTTAAAAAAATATACACACATACACATCACACACACATACACACACCCCCGCACACATATATTCTATTAGATTTCCTATTGTGATTAGTAATAAAATTGAGTTAATAATCATTTGTTAAATATTTTTATTTTTAAAGGTATAACTGAATGTATTAATACTTTTTAAATATTATTTAATTATCTAATTTTATTTATTTACTGATATTCCTATTTAGACCTCAAGGCCATAACCATGACTCTCACCCATCTGGTGAGGGATACCCTCATTTTAGGCAAAGTATCTAGGAGGGTCGGTCTTGCAAGTCCAGATTTCTTGCTGACGGTTTGTGCCATGGTATCCCTCTGGCTCCGTACTCTGAATACTTAATGTTTGATGTGGAAGCAAACATTGAGAATTGACCTTAAACAAGCTGTTTTAGTACTATATATTCTTATATTAATTATGGGCCTAACAAAGGTCTGAATCTTCAAGCCAGTTTTGAACATTTGGAAAGTGGGCCGCTGAAAGGTTAGTTTACTGTAGACAGATGTGAATTTCTAAGCAATTTACATTGGTTAGGTGAAGTTGTTTCATCCCTATTTCTTGCCGAGTAGACTTTTTTTCATCTTCATATGTAAATCGTTTAAAGATAGGTTTTGTTGCACATGAAAAAACGTTGTTGCCGAGTAAATCTAATATCAATAGGTTTATAGCCTATGAATATTTATGACAACTAAACGCCCTTATATGGAGTTCCTCTTGTCTCCTGCAGCATTTTACTCTCTGGGAAATTTCAGCATGGAAGAAAAGAAAGTTTTACCACCAATTTGTGCCTGAAACACAAGATGAACAGACGTCTGCTGCATTAAAAAAGGACATAGGCATGCTTTAATTCCCTTATGTCTTACTTTTTAATGATGCAATTGTGAATTATGTTCTTGTTGCATTTGTAATTAGAGGCTGCAGCAGATGGTGAAGACTTATTTTAAAGTGATGTGTCTATTAAAATAAGCCACACTGCCAAATGATTGTTCACTGTAGCGGCGTCTTTACACCCCTGAAACACTCTGAGTCTTTGTTGATGTGCCGTTGATTACCGCAGCTGATTACATATGTGCACATATTTGCTCGAAAATGTATCAGGGATATTTGATATGTGCAATACTTTATTTTAAAGTGTGTGTTATCACAATTATAGATAATGAAGCTTTCAATGAATTATTCAGTCGCACCATCTACAAAGAGAGTGCACTGATTTCCCTTTTCAATAAAATTAGGCAGGAATCTTTCTAAACTATTGAGGCTGATTCTCCCCACACAGTGGGAGCAGCATTGAATGGAGAGTGGGGAGTTTCTGTGTATTGAAAGATTCTTTTCTAAACATTCTTGAAAAGAGCCGGTTTTTTAGGGTGAGCTCAGTCCGTGGATAGTGATTATGTTTCTGACTTAAAGAGAGTAAGGCAAAAATGCCAGGCCAAAATGGAGTCAGGAGATTGATGTTCAGTATTCGGATAGGCTGGTCTGTGACAACAAACCACACCTGAACCTCACTGACTCCCTGCAACAAAGATTCATCTCTCTCTGACTGTGTGTCTGTCATGGATCATAAATGGAACTCTGCTCATCAGAGTCCAGAAGGAACCAGGCCATTGAGGCCACATCTCAACACAGCCTTTGGCAATCACTTTGCCAGTGGGAAAAGAATGTGGTGGCTTATACATGGCTTTTACTACTTTTCCTGGAAGAGTCACATGGCATTTTCACTCATATTTAATTGCCAGAGAAAGTCACTGATGAAGCTTAACATCGAGAAGGTAGAGAAGTGCAATTAATCCTACGTGCTTGGAAAAATTTGGTGAACGACAGTCAGGACCCCCTCGTAGCATAATTTGCTACAAGGCTGTGTGCCCTTCCCATACCATTTACTCTGACTACTCCATTTTTAACATCTTCATTCTGAAATAATCAGATTGACTGCTTTATGTTTGG
Source organism: Galagoides demidoff (assembly GCA_963574575.1). Classification (NCBI taxonomy): domain Eukaryota; kingdom Metazoa; phylum Chordata; class Mammalia; order Primates; family Galagidae; genus Galagoides; species Galagoides demidoff. Next base: position 17,906 of record CAUYQV010050112.1, on the reverse strand, counting down.
CAATATATTTAAAGACTCTTAGAAAGTGGTGCATGTTACCTGGAGGGGCAGAGAAGTTCTCCCATTTAACACACCCTAAGCTGTCTTCCTTTAAGAGGTTTTAATGCAGAACCAAGGATTCCATGGCCATCTGAGTCTGGGAATTTTGGGGTAAGCAGAGTTGGAAGCATTTCTTTACTTCTTGGAGCCTTTAATATGTTAATGTGAATAACCACAAGGCCACGACAGTGTGCAGTTTTTCTCAATTCCATAGAATCTGTTTTTCAGGGAGTTTCCTGTGGCTGCTGTCCTGTAGGAACATACTTTGAACAATTCTGTTCAGGTCTCTCCCACTGGTGCCTGATGATAGGTTTGGTCATTTTAGCCTCTGGGGTGGTGAACACAATGAGGTCTGGGAGGATGGCGCACTGGAGAGAGTACGGCCGCTCCATGCTACACCCACCACACCCTGCCCTCGGCATCTCTTCCGTTTGGCTGTTCTTAAGTTGTATTCTTTATAATAAATTGCCAAACATTAGTCAGGTATTTTCCTGAGTTCTGTGAGCTATTCTAGCAGATTATTGAATCTGAGGAGAGACCATGGGAAGCCCCAGTGTGTAGCTGGTTGGTCAGATGTGTAGATAGTGCAGGTTTTGTGAATGGTCTTGTGGGACTGAGTCCCTTTAACTTGTGGGAACTGATGCTAAATTTAGGTAGGTAGTGTCAAAATTCAAAAGAATTATTAGATGCCCCGTCAATGCATGGACAACCAGAGAATTGGTTATTGGTGTTGGAAAATTCTGCAGAATTGCTCTTGGATATTATCTGGAGGGCACAGAGAGTTCCTCAGCCACACCTTCTCCCCCAGCCCTCACTCTCTCCCTAGCCTGGAAAGCTAAGAACATTATTTTGATGGATGTGGAGACCAAGGGGAAATTTTGTGATAGAAAAGTGTATGTGTTCTTTGCAGACATGAGGCAGCATGATAGGGCTGAGCTAGGACTGGCAATTCCAGGATGAGGAATCCTCTGTACCACAATTCTATACCCCGAGAAGCAGTCATAACATTTTTCTACCTTTAAATGATTTGTACACATAAAATACTTCGAACCAGGCACTTAGTAAACACTATTCAAGTGCTTATTATTACACTACTAAAATGATGGTAATAATAACAATAGATAGCAATTTTGAATACTTTATATGTTCCAAACATCATGCTAAGTTTGCGGATTACCATATTTGGTCCTTTAAAAACCCTATGAGAAATGACTATAATTATTGTGCCCATTTTGTGGATGAGGTTCAGATAAGTTAATGTATTTGTCTAAAGCCACACAGCTAATAAGAAGCAAAGCTAGGATGATATGAATCCAGGCAATGCTGATATTCTTAACCATTCTGCCACTGTAAAAATTATTCCTTACAGTTGCTAGTGTTTTATGGTCTTTAAAGTACTTTTGTATGGACTATACAGGGGTCCTCAAACTTCTTAAACAGGGGGCCAGTTCACTGTTCCTCAGACCGTTGGAGGGCCAGACTATGGGCTCCAGGATGAGTTTTCTGCTAAGCAGGACAGGCAGTGGTGACAAAAAAACCCAGCGGGCCAGATAAATGTCCTAGGTGGGCTATAGTTTGAGAACACCTGGACTATAACATCTGTTCTCTACAGTAACATCCTTAGTTGGATAGCATGTTCTGCATTTTTATTTTTTCTTAATTAATGGATTATTTTTTGAGACAGAGTCTTACTTTGTTGCCCAGGCTAGAGTACTATGGCATCAATCTGGCTCACTGTAACCTCAAACTCCTGGGTTTAAGCGATCCTCCTGCCTCAGCCTCCAGAGGGGAGTAGCTAGGACTACAGGTGCCCACCACAATACCTGGCTAATTTTTCTAGTTTTAACAGAGATAGGGTCTTGATCTTGCTCAGACTGCTTTCAAATTCATGAGCTCCAGGGATCCTCCCAGAGTGTTAGGATTATAGGTGGGAGCATATCTTTCATATTTAGATATAAGAAAATTGAGTTTCAAGTAATTAGTTAAATCTTCTATTAAAAACAGGCCATCATCTTGAATTCTGGCCTATTATTTTTCTATATTTTGTTTCTTCCCATTTCATTTTTTCCTAGCTCTCTTACCTTTTCTCTGATTTTGTTTCTTCTCTATCCTTCCATCCAACAGTCTGGATTTGTGAACAATCATGTGAAACAATTTTGGAGGATAGTCACAAAAGAATCCAGAGAAGTATTAGCATGTATCGCTCACCTTAGCCACAATAGGTTAATGTAAATGCCCCTGCATTTTCTGGGTGCTGTGGGTCACACCTGTAATCCTAACACGATGGGAGGCTGAGGCAGGAAGAACACTTGAGCCCAGGAGTTCAAGGTTAGCCTGAGACCTATCTCTACTACAAGTAGAAAAATCAGCCAGGTGTTGTGGTGGGCGCCTGGAGTCCCAGCTACCCTGGAGACTGAGGCAGGAGGATCACTTGAACTCAGGAACCTGAGGTTGCTGTGAGCTAGAGGCTATGGTGGCACCATGGCATTATAGTCTGGGCAACAAGAGTGGGAGGTGGCTAAGAAAAAAAGTCTGCACATTTCATTAAATTTAATAAAATCTTCACCCAATATAGTCTGCATGTCAGGTCTTGGGGCTGTCAAAATCTGTCCGGAATACACATGTGCACCCCAACCAACACTGACAAAAGACTGAAAGATCCAGACTACACAAGCCCTGTGAGAATAGCATTGTGAAGGCTTAAACAGCCGTGGCCTGCGCTCCTGTGTCTTCTGCTCTTTGAAACTTCCCCTTCCTCACACTTCCAGAAATAAAAGCAGAGGGAAGCTGTGGCTGCAGGGAAATGGAACTGGGAAAAAAGAACCAGAAGGGGTGGAAAAGTGTGAGAAGAAACGGGGAGTGACCTGCATGAAGATGCTTTGCTGAGCAGAATTTCAGCTCTTCTGCCTCTGCAGGCTGAGCGTGAGGACGTGCTGCAGGGGCCACTGGAAGCCACGCGGGAGTGAATTCACCATGCTCTCCACGTCGATGCAGGGCGTCTTGAGTGTGATAGTGAGCAGCTGTCTTTTTACTCAAATGACCACATAAAAGGAAGAGGCCTGGAATCTCAGCATTTGCCACCAATGTTTGATGCAAGGTTAGTGGCAGCTGTTCCCCTGCCTGGGTCAGGAAATATGAGTGCAGAAAGCTGGAACGTTCAGGAAATCGAAGAGCCCGAATGCCCTACAGTTATGGATTTTAGGAGTTCTATCTTTTTACTTGGAAAATAAAGTTCTTCTTTTGTAGTAGACGGAAGGACCTAAGTGTTGAAAAATTGTTTGAGGAACACAGTGGGCAGATGATTTTGAAGAAGTGTTTTATGTGAGTTGATCAACGTTTGTAAAAATTGATTTTCAATGCCTAAGTGAGCACATATGCTTTCTCCAGGTGGCTTCCTAGATCAGGAAAACACTTGGGACAAGCAGATGGCTCTCTAGGAGTTAGGGAGGTTCCCTGAGGGGTCCATAGGTGAGTTCTCTCAAAATATTAGAGTTTATAATAATAATGAATCTGCCTGTGTTCTTGGGAGAATTGTATAACTTTAGATGTTAAAGCACACCCACGCCTTCATAAATAGAAACAGTCAAACCATGAATCTAACTGGCAATATCAGGGTCTGTGTGACTTTTGGAAGACTGAGTTGGCCTTCCAGAAGCCTGAATTCTTTGTCTGCGGCCATTGTATTCTCCCTGAGATTAAAGCCAAGGTATCTTCTCAGCTAATAAGCAGAAGGCAACAGGATGTAGCTGAAATTATATGTTGAATCTGGGACCTTTATTTTAATTCTGGCTTAGCCAATAGCACCATGTCACCTTGTGAAAATTGCTGAATATCTCCAATTTTGGATAACTCATCTGGAAAATGTGGAAGTTGGTGAGATGATCTCCAAGGTCCCGTCTAGCTTTAAAATTCTATGATGCTAGGAATATGGTTCTCCCATCAGCGCAAAGTCACTGAGCCGACCTTGAGAATTGCTTCATGCCAATTAATCTCTTTCCTCCCTTCAGTGGCAAATGATCAGAAAATGGTTTCCTCTTATAAATCATTCACATTTCCTTGGAACTCCTCCTCCACTGCCTTATAAAAGCCAAGTGGCCAAAATCTATCTGTGTCTGAGACAACTGTTAAACAAACACAAACCTCAAATACTTCCAGAAAGTTAACTCTTCAGCTGGAGGTTGCTGTGTGAGTCATCTGCTTCAGCTCATTATCAAGAGACCCAGGAGGATGAGGAGGAGATGAGCTTGAGAAGTTCTTTTTTTTTTTTTTTTAAAAAAAAACTGTTGTGATGCTTTTCAAAGCAGCTCTGCTGGGAAATCACTTTGATCCGCACCTACCAAAAAAAATATCATTTTTGGCTATTCTTCCATTGTAAAGCCCCCCGGTGGTGCTCTGGCATCCCTGGGAATGAGGTTGCTCTCTGGGCACAGCCTCTGTCTGAGCTGTCCTTGCCATCTTTGTTCCTCTCCCCACTCACGCTAGTTTCCCATTCACTGAGGCCCTGAACTGGATTCCAGTTGTTCCTTTTTCTGGCTCTGGTCCACTCTTGGACAATCCCGACCCTACTTAGGGCTTGAGTTAGTTTTGGAGGGGTGCCAGGAATGTATTCCAAAAGACTCACACGACTTTCATGTTTTCTTTCTTTTTTTTCCTGTGACAAAGGGATTGGGCCAGAGACACAGAATAAACACAAGTGCTTCACTCACTAATCTCAGAATCCCATTTACCACTGACCAGGCTTATTTCCTAGATGACCATGGCATAAATTACAGGAATGAACAGGATTTTTTTGCTCTATCTGTGATGATCACATGTGCCTCATGATAGTTGGGCTGGAGAATTTTTTTTTTTTTTTTTTTTTACCACTTGGCTTTTGTAAGGCAATGGAGGAGGAGTTCCAAGTTCCAATTTGATTTTACAAGTTCTTAATATAATTTTCATTTTTGTCTAAAAAGATGATAGGTGATCTGCTAATGTAAAAATAGAAGAGGACTGGGGCATCACCTGTGGCTCAAAGGAGTAGGGCGCTGGCTCTATATGCCAGAGATGGAGGGTTCAAACCCAGCCCTGGCCAAAAAAAAAAAAAAAAAAAAAAAAAAAGAAGAGGACTTAATTTTATATCACTAGTATGCTTTTCTTTTATTTATTTCTTATTTCGGATTAATTTGGGGTATGTACAATTAAGTCACATTATTTTCATTGGTAAAGTTAAGTCTTGTCCTTAACCCAGGAGGTGTGACATATATCTGCACATTATTCCCACTGGGAAGTTGCCTGCTACCCCATCCCATCCCCTTGAATTTGGTTGAGTTTTTCCTTCCATGTGAACAAATTGTTATTAATCTACACATTTCAATTTAGTATTGAGTACATGTGATGCTTATTTTTCAATTCTTGTGATACTTTATTAGTATGCTTTTCTAATGGTACTTTTACATCAGTCTGTTAACAAATAGGAAAAATTCCTTTGTCAGACTGTGTCATCAGTTTGGAAATCGGAGTCCGAATGACTATAAGCCTATGTCTCAACAGCACAGAAAAAAGATTCAAGTGGAGTTAAATAAAATCAAGAAGTGCTGTGGTAGAACCATGTGGTTTACATATTTCCATCAGAACCAAACCAAGACCGACAACAAAACCTCATTAGCTTGGGTTCACTCCTCACATTGGATTAGCAGCTGTAATTAGATGATGGGCTTGATTGTGTGTTGAGCTTGGTTCTAATTGGATTAGCTTGTTTCTGGTTGCCCTTGGTCTGACCACTTAGGTCCAGACACACAGGCCAGGCATTTATGGGTTTATTGTGATCTCAACACAGGCAGTGCCCAGTGCTGGAGACTGAGCAAGTTTTTAGCACATTAAATAGGCAGGCTATTTCTTGGTGGGGTGTGTGGGGGGTACCCCGGATGAGGCACATGATAATTATGCATAAAGACAGAGTAAAACAACCTAAACCAATCCAGAGGCAGAGGAATGGGCAGCCACTTAATGGTTAAAGTTATGGCAGAAATTTCTGGAAAGGCTTCTTCCTTCCTTCACTCAAAGCAGGCTTTGGAAGAAGACAGGCTGCAAGCGAGCCATGGGGTGAATTCAGGGAGAAAAGAGTAAAGCCCAGATAAGAGCAGCCCATTTGGAGGAGAACATGAACTTGGACTTTGAAGGATGTGAAGGCAGTCAGGGAAGGCTTGGAAGGGCAGAGGAAGATGATGAAATCCACTTGAGGAGCTAAAACTTAAGATCAAGTTAAGGCTGGGCTCAATGGCCTTCCCAGCTGAAAGATGGAGATGGGCAATCCATCTTCTAACTGGGAGGAGAGCCGCAGAACCTGAAAATCTGGGTTCACATTGGTTCTATTTCTTTTGCTTGCTCCTGGGTATGATTTTTAGTGCACAGTCCTCCTTTTGGACACTACAATTTCTAATTCCTCTCTTCCTTCCTCTTGTCCATTACTAAACCTTGCTGAGGGATTTGAACCAGAGGCTGGATGTTGGTCCCTGCAAGGTGGATTTGGCTGGCAGGTCAGAGATAGCAGTGGATTCTCCCCTGCCCTTTCTTTTCCCCATCAGGACGCTCCCGTATCAGCAGATGGATTAGCCTGAAGTCAACTGCTATTTCCCAAGGGCACAGCTGCCTGTATTGACTTGTTTGGAAAATATTCCTTTGTGACCAAAAAACCATTTCTCGTACCTGAACCGAGTCATCTGACCCTCCCTGAAGGGTGTGTATCCCTTGTACTGACTCAGGGAATATGATTCTTGTCCTTTTGAGTAAACAGTTCTGTACAGCAGAGGGTGGGACCAGATTACAAAACAAAAGCCTGGGATTAGGTTGTTTCTCTAGCACCTGCCTCCCCAGGGTGAGCTCACGGCTTGTAATGACACCCTTCCAACCCGACCCACCTTCTTTGGAACACAGGGTGGTGCTTACCATCCTCTGTACTCTGTTGCAGCTGGGAACTCACCTTTTTTGCCTACCAGTTAGAATCAGACGGAATTCCTTTTAAGATCCCCAGATAAAACATGTATAGATATGTCTGTCGTTAACCTGCATTCAACTGATGCCCAATTTTCATTTCTAATTAGACCTGTTTGCTGGAGAAGTACAGATAACACCAACATGTAGTTTTTAATGAGGTCGGAGCTAGTGGCAAGATAGACCCTATTTTCTACTTCATAGTTAGTTTTAAAATTCAAACTATAAATGTGAATTACTTTTCCATCCGATTCCTCTGGTGCAGGTTATTGTTATGCTAATTCAGGTGTATGTCTCCCCAGACCTTATAAGTATATAAATCTTGTGTTCTTTTGAACAAATTGGGTGGTTAATCCTTTAATCAGTTATTGAGAGATTGCTACAAGCCCAGAGAGAAGGCTGGACCTCTAGGCTTAGCAGTTTGAAGGTCATCGTTGTTATTCATTTGGTGTTTCTCCTTTGTTTTTTCTTTTTTCTTCTTCTGTTAAATACAAAAGTTAGCTTAATCCTACAGCAAGCGGGTTCCTTGAAAGTGGCAAGGCAGAACCGTAGGAGGAGATAGACGCTGTAATGATTCAGACAATGGGGGGGCTGCTGCTAATGCTGCCCAGAGAGCAGTTTTCCCCCTTTCCTGGCCCCTGTGCCCCTGTCCCCTGACTTCTCCGCAGACATGCTTCTGAGAACAGCTAACTGTCTCTAGCAGGCTGGTTGTGTTTGTCATTTAGTTTTTCTGTTTTCCTAACAAAGTATTTATATGGATTCTGTGGGCAGTCTTTTGTCAGCATACACAAGCTGTTTTTCCTTGATCTGTCCCTGAAAATCTCAGTTGAAACTCCATCAGTTGCTCAGACATCATAGTCAGATGAAAACCAAACACATCCTCATTGGCTGACAGCACTTTCTGACTGTCTTCCGGGGAGGAGCTGTGATTCCTGGGAACTGTGAGAGCTGATGGAAGAAGCACCGTGGGACCACTGGCCTCAGATGCTGGGTGGGGAGGCTCTGGCGTGAACTCTGTCCACTTGGGTTGGTGATGGTCACTTGTCCTACCTTCTTTCCACAGAACGTGTTCTGAATTGATTCCTATTTACAAGGACTCTGTCCACCTTTCCACAACTCCAACTGACTAAAGATACATCACCTTATAGCTTCCCTGGTCTCCAGGCTTCATTCCACAGGGCCCAAGAAGGGCATCTGAGGGGTGTTTGTTCAGTGTTAGCTGCATGTAGAAGCTGGGTTGTGGTTGCTACTGTGTACCTGGACAAATGAAGACATGGGGCAGAAATTGAAGGGAGAGATAGAAATTGAGATCTTGACCCTGAAGAAGAAAAAAATTCTTTGTAGAGAATGGTGTTTAAATCTTTGTTACCCTGAGGGGTTATTTTTCTTCTTTTGAAAAAGTCACTGTCTAAAGTCTGTTTAAAATCTCCCATGCCTCACCTGATGCTCTTCCAGGGCCCACCCCCCCGTCTCTCACACTGGGAAGGTGGCATGATGACCACTCTTCCTTTGCAGGACTTATGTTGACCAGACAGCAGTGTTTTTAGGAATGTGAGCAGGGCTTCACAAACTTACAACCCCGGGGAGATTGCTTAGGCAACAAGGTAGAAGATCCTCATATTGGACAATTAAGTCAATTTCTCTAGGAATACAGACCTATAATTATGATGATAATTGTAGTTAGCAATTAGTGAGCATGTGCAACATTTGCTACTGGAGACTGGGCATTATTACCTGCTTGTGGATAGAGAAGAACACTGAAGCTTGGGTGAGCTGGGGGTCCCAGCTCAGATTTGTCAGCCACCAGTGACTGTCATGGAGATAGCCTATGTCACAAGCCAGGTCAATGGAAAACTTTAGGGATATTTGGAAAGAGAAGCTTTCTTCCAGGAATCCCCAAATGTTAACCTCAACTGTCTGTGATAAATTCCTTAAGGAAACTTGTCTAAGAATGCAGCCGAATCAAAGGAGAGTACAAGAAATGAAAAACATTGGATCTTTGAGGACATGATTTCAGCACCTGGATATAGCTATGCTTGAAGCCAATTGCTTCCAGAATGCTTAGTTACATAAAACAATATGTTTCTTTTTTTTTTTAATTTAAGCCTCTCTGGATTTTCTATCTTAAAACTGAAACCACGAAGGATCTTGGTTATTCTAGCTCTTTTGCCAAACTTTCTGAATTCCTTAAGAAATTTATTTTATTTTTTTTTTTCACATGTGAAACCACCATTATTATTACACCATCTCAAAACACGGTGGCTGCTTTTTAAAACCTATCTTCCCTTTATGAGACAATGATATTTTGCAGGATGGGGATAATGCCTCTCTTTCCGTGTGTGTGTTTAATTACTGCCTATTAGCCCAAATTGACTCCACAGATGTAAAGTAATCTTCAGGATTTCACAAGGAATTCTTTAGGTAAACTTGTGCATTAGCAAGCAGGTTCTCCCACTTGGTCCTTCATTGCACATGGCAGTGTGGTGGGGTGGTTCTTCTCAAACTTTAGTATGCAAAGAAATCATCTAAGGGTCTTGTGAAAATGTACATTCTCTGGGATGAGGCCAGACATTCTCCTTCCTAACAAGCTCCTTGACACTTTGACTAACAAAATATTGGGTATATGTCATCAGTTCTGTCTACGAAGATGTCAGGGCAGAGTATGTAGAAACAGTTTGATAAATCTCTAATTTGTTAAGTGGTAAAGATGTATTTTTTAAGAGCTAATCTTGAGCAACAACTTTATTCCACCAGAGACTAACAGTGAATTAAAATTTGGGCATGCCGTGCTGTTATTTTCTTAGTCGATCAATAAATGAATGTTGAACCAATGAATGTGGACACATTTTCCAAATGATCAATGCATGGTGTTACAAAATTGTGCATAAATGAAAGATCCGTTCAAAGTGCAAGAGACTGCCAAAGGTAGGTTTATTGATATACTTTTAGATTCTTCATAGCAACTAGCCTTTGAGAGACTACCACTTGTAGAGTTTGGGGGTTGCATCAGACACTATCCTTAATTATCTGAAAAAGCTAGCAAAGTACTTTTCCCTTTTCCAACAAAGCGTCTGTGTGAGGCTGGATTTTCTGCATATATAATCAGATACAACTGATTGCATGCAGAAGCAGATATACGAATCCAGCTGATACTGTTAAGGTAAATAATAAAGAGCTTCACAAAAATGCAAAATAATGCTGCTCTTCCCACTAAGTAGTATTGGAAAAAATAAAAATATAGTTATTTTTCATGAAAACATGATACACAGACATAAAGAATTCATTATTGTGACTTTTAAATGAACTAGTTCATAAATATTTAAAAGTTTTTTTCAGCTTAAAATTCTAATATGGCAAATATTGACATATAAACACATCAACAAATGCTATTTGGGGTCCTCAATAATTTTTAAGAGTGTAAAGGGATCCTGAAACCAAAGCTTTTGAGAGCAGACACGTTAGAGCAATTTATCTATTTGGTTTCTATCCCAAATTTGCTGTACAGATGTCTGAAGTTGTTTAGTATTGATTAGATTCCAGGGCCTTTGCTGAGTGTTTTACATGGAGCTTAATTATTGTTAATACTGGGAAGTAGGTATAATTAATATTACATATGATTATTTTCATTAAAGATGAAGGAAACAGAGGTTTAGAAACATGGGCAACATCTTATAGCTAGGAAGTATGAACGCATTAGATATCCAACTCTAGAAGTCCCATTCTTTTTTTATTTTAGAGACAAAGTCTCACCCTGTTGCCCAGGCTGGAGTGCAGCTTTGAACTCCTGTGCTCTCAAGCAATCCTTCCATCCATCTTCCAAGTTGCTGGCTCTGTAGGTCTGTGCTACCAGGCCTGGCTAATCTAACTCCTCTCCTCTCCCCTCCCCTCCCCTCCCCTCCCCTCCCCTCCTTCCTTTCTGTGTTTTTTTTTTTCTTCTTGTAGAAACAGGCTGTTGCTGTCAAATGAGCCTCCCAAAATGCCGGAATAACAGGTCTGAGCTACCGTGCCGTGCCCAGCCCACAAATGTCACTCTCAACAGCCATGATTCAACTCAGCTGAAAAAAAGATTTTAACAAAAAAGAAGAAAGAAAAAATAACTTTTTCATTAACATACTCGACTTGGAGAGCAACAGCATTATATGTAGTTGTTCGGGTTATGCGCCTTTATTTGCTCCTACAAGGCGGAGCTCTCTGTGAGCTAAAGTGATTCCATCCCCTCTGGGGCTGAGCCTGGGAGAGGAAGGTCCCCAGTGCACCTTAGTCCTCCACCGGCGGCACAGATGAGCTGAGCTCCCTGATTACTCAGTGGCTAATCAGCGAGCTAAGCTTCCGCTGTGGTTCTTTTCCCCCTGTTTCCAGGTCACTTCCAAATGTGTAGTTCTCAGCTCCCCAGGGATCCCGGGCTTGCGGTCTGCAGCTGAGCTGGAATAAGCTCACAGAGCGCAGGGCATGTGGCCGCAAAGCCAGGCTCCACGAATGGGCTCAGGACAGGCTGCGTCTCACAGCCCAGGAGCTTCTCCCGAGGTGTTCTCTTCTGGGCTCTCTGAGAACTGAGCTCACCAAACAGGAGCCCCCTCCATCAAGCCGTAATTAATTGGTGATCACCTTATGACAACTGTTTTATGTTGTGAAGATGAAAGTCTGGAGATGCCATCGCTTTGTGGAAAGGCAAGTGGCATTTTTAGGCACACCATCTGGAAAATTCTCTCATGATATAACACTATAAATATTTATTTAAGCTTCCTCCACCCACTACTGGCGTTTCAGAAACAATCAAATTGTTCAAAAGGCTAGGTTTTCTGCATAGTATACACAGAGAATACTATGGGCAGTGAGAGTATAAACAACCCAGCCTTGCGATTTAATTCTTAGTAGAAATAACTTTGTTTGGGATTTCTTATTGGAAAAGGTGATTTATGGTGCTTAACAAATTTGCCCGAAGCCATACAGATAGTAAATGACTTTGCAAATTAGACAGAACTGGGTTTAAATTTCAATCTTGCCAGTAGTTATTTTTTGTAGTTTCTGTGTTGCTGAGCCTTGATTTCTCTATCTGTAAAATGGGAATAAGATAGTTGTGATGATTACATAAAATAAAGAATATCAGATTCTGAGCATGGTGTCTGGCATATAACATGTACTCAATGAATTTAGCTGTAGCGATTGAACCGTTACTTATTGTTTTACAGCCTTTTTCTCGTGACCTTGCCTCTGCCAACTGACATGTATCCGGTCAGTGCCTACCTCAGTGTTTGATATTTGGGGTATTTAACAGGTGTTTGAATGAGCGAATACATGATGAGATTATGATGTGGGAGAATTTTATAAATCCGTGAATTTCTAAATCAAAATGCTGAAAAAATCTTGTTGAAATTATCTGAGACTCAGCAATTACTATTGAATGTGAACGGTGAGAAACTAGGTTAAATAAGGTCCTTGGGCAAGCAAGATAGCCAGAAACTCACCCCAGGAGGCCATCCGCACACAGGTGTTTCTGGTTCTTACTGATGGAGCGCTGTTACAATGGTTCTATGTGTGAATACCTTCTGAAGTAGGTGATTTGCAGGGTATTGGGAAGTTTCATTTACCTTTGAAAATATGCCCCAAATGGTCTGAGTTTCTTTCCTTGGAGAATAGTTTCATTGGATTTACCAGTGTTTAGAGTAGTTAAAAAACAAAACATATCCAAACATGTACATCTCTTCCTATTTAACCATATTGGGAGGAAAAATCTATGTGTGTGGTGGCCCTCTTCCAGAAAGTCATTCAGGAATACAGGTTAAGGGAGGTTTTCCAGAACACCCTGGAGGTTATTTGCTTTCCAGTCAGCTGGTTAGGAACATGAAGAAAAGCTACATGAAAGATTTCTCCTTCCCTCCCTCCCTACCTCCCTCCGTCCCTCCCTCTCTCTCTTCCTCTCTCTCTCCCTTCCTTCCTTCCTTCCCTCCTTCCTTCCTTCCTTCTTTCCTTCCTTCCTTTCTCTTTCTCTCTCTTTTTCTTTCTTTCTTTCTTTCCTTCCTTCTTCTGACAAAATCTCACTGTGTGTCCTGGGTAGAATGCCAGGCTCATCATAGTTCATAGCAACCTCAAACTCTTGGGCTCAAGTGGTCCCCTTGCCTCAGCCTCTCTAATACCTGGGACTCCAGGTACCTGCCACCATGCCCAGCTAGTTTTCCTGTTTTTAGTAGAGACAGGGTTTTTGTCTTGCTCAGCCTCCCCCTCCTGAGTGCTAGGATTACAGGCATCAGCTACTGTGCCTGGGTCATGGATGGTTCCTTAACAATGACACTTTTCACTTTTACCTACAGTTCTTTGTCTAAAACTGTCACATGACTATACCTGATTGCAAAAGACTCTGGGAAGTGCAGTGCTTGTCTGGCATTTTCTAGTGACAACTTCACAAAATATGAAGAGGAACATAAACCTCTTATGAACTAAGAGTTGTCTTTGCCATAGCCTGAAGGAGACAATACCTCTGGGAAGGTCGGCGGCTGATATCAGTTAAGCTGATCATTAAATCAGTTTGTCTCTGCCAGAGGAAGGAGCTACTCATGAGAAGATTTTATCCCAGAAAAGATTGGGGTAAAAAGTTCAGAACCACCAAAGTTAAGCAGTCTAGACTGTGGACAAGATAACTGCGACAGGCCCATGTCCTAAAGTCGTGGACCCCTGGATATTAAGACGTGGGGCTTTAGGAGAGGACAGAAGAAATGTAAGATGGAAACAAAAGCCACCCAAGTCACACTTTGCCAAGGGTAAGAAATGGCTGCCTTCCCAAAGAGCAAAATGACGCTTGTGGGCGGTATCTGCAATAAAGCACTTATAAGCCACGTGAGGGCTCCACTCAGGTGCCTCAAGATGTGGAGAAAGAATTAGGACATGTTTCTCTGTACAACTTTTACTCCTCCAACAAGGAGAAGCAGGCTCATTATGTCTCTAGGTGGATTTTATAGTTCTGGATTTGAGCCTAAAAGTTGCATGTGGTTTTCAAATACTTACTTTATCACCCTCCATGATTACCTCCATTATGTGTGGCTAACATTGAGTCTTTTCAGATTTAGGAGGGATATAAAAGGTTTAAATAAGACCAATATCAGATGTGTCTGGGATTCCATTTCTTGCATGCACACCGTAAATAAACGCTGATGAAAAATATTTTAGTTCCAAATTCTGCCACCCCAAATCCTACAAATATGCGCATTAAAGCCCCATAATCCCATAAAAGCCTTTTTACTTGTAAATAACACTATCTTGTTTTCCATCTCAAATTTCTTCTCCTGTAATTACACAATATTTGGTTTCCCATTTTTAGGCGACTCAAATTAAAACTTATTTCATTTCATAATTACAAACATTCATTTTGAGTAGAGACTAATCTGACGGGAATTTGGTTCCAGTGATATTGTAACCCAGACTTGTAACAGCAAAGCAATCCATCTCCTGACTAATGTCTTGGAATCTTTTACAACTCGACCCCAGCTAAACATTCGCATTTGGAAAGTTTTATCCTTTTCCTTGAAATAATAATGCCTTGTTAAGAGCACTGTGTGATTTGATTATTTTTAAAAATAATGATTTAAATCAAAGACTTTAAGATATAAAGAATTTAAAGGGTGAGCCATTCCTCTCTCTCAGTTTTGGGTTACTTTATAACTCCCATGAGTTTTAGAGTAAAATGTTACTTGAAAAATGTTCATTATTAGTTTTCAACTATTTTTCTGGAAAAGAAGAAAGAAAATATTCTTTGCTTGGGTATTATAATAGGCGATAATTCTGAAATATTAGATAGAGAGTCCATTATTGCTATTCTGTGTATGAATAGAACTGAAAAGATCATGGCTGACTCTTCATTTAGGAATAGATAGTTAATATGTAGGGAAACACACTGTTTATTAACTAAAAAACACATTGAGAACATGACAAATGGGGTGTTTGCAGGGTAGTCTTTGTTTATCCACTGCAATGTAAAAACTATTCCAAAAGTTAGTGGTTTTACACAATGACTTATCATGAACTCTGATGAGTTCTGGGGGTTGATGAGCTCAGGGGGGGCAATTCTTGCTTGTTCGTGTCCCAGGTGGTCATAGTCAGGTGATTGCCGATGCCGGAGACCCCTGATGGCTTCCCTCCCATATGTCCATCTCTTAGGCTGGAGCACCTGGGGCTGGTTGAGCATGTCACTCTCCAGGCGCCTCAACATGTGCCTCGCTTGGGCTTCTGAATAGCCTGGGGCTCTCTTGCTGTGAAGAAGCAGAAGAAATGTTCTTCTCACATGGCAGCTTGCTTTCCCTGGAAGGAGTGCTCTAGGAGATCAAGGCAGGAGCTACAAAGGTTTTTTCTAACTTTTCTTTGAACATTCTCAAGAGCCATTATTTTGGATGTGAGTGAGTCATGGGGACAGTCCGGGTCCAGTGGGAGGTGATCACCCACAGTTGTGCATGGAGAGATGTGTGGTTCAGTGAAGGGGCATCTTTGGAGACTATTGATCACAATCATGAGGCTGTTGATTCATTTTTCTATTCAGATCATTTTAATAAGTGAAATGACTACACTAGACCACATGAGTATATCTGAAGGATTTGAAATTGGTAGGAAGAAAGGGAACAGAGGAAGGCTCTTTATCAGAATTACCACACACTGTTTGGGTGTGGTAACCTATGGGTGAGTGTGTGTGTGTGTGTGTGTGTGTGTGTGTGTGTGTGCCTGGCACTTAAGCATTGTGGAGGTTAGGGGTGCTGACTCTCTGGCAGTCAAAATTCTGCATATAACTTATGACTTTTGAAAAACTTAATTATTAATAAAAACAGCTTATGACTATTGATCTGAGCCTTATTGATAACATAATTGATTAACACATAAATAGACTAGTGTCTACATATGTTTTATGCATTCAAGACATACCTAAGTTTTTCTTAATTTTGTTGATATTTCTTAGCTATGTGGTTTGCCTTCAAGTTTTTCAAATTGTCACAAATTTCCAAAATAAGTTTCAATATATTTATTGAAAAAAATCTTCATATAAGTGGACCTGCACAGTTCAAACTCATATCGTTAAAGGGTTGACTGTAGTTTGATTTAGTCTTGGGTCAAGAAGAGAGAACTATTAAGTAGCCACTCTGTATCAGGTTTTGTGCTGTACCTTATAGGTATTTAATATCATTGTTGGGAAGCTGTTAGGTTAATGGTCATATTCAAGTCTTGGTGGCTTTGCAACTCACAAGGGTAAATTACTCCATGTCAGTGGGCTTCAGTTTTATGCTGTGTAGCATGTTTTTTTCATGGACAGAAACATTCAGTTCTTTTTTCACTTTTTCAGTGCCCAATTTATTAGACTCAGGAATTTATTAATCAATGAGTATTTTTAAAAGTATAAAAGCTTAACATTCCTCTAGCACCTCTTTATATACTATTTACACAACAAATAAATTAAAAGTTATGAATTTAGCAAATCACATTTTCTCAAACATGTAAACAATGATTACTGCTTAAATCCAAGATTTCTAAATATTAATTAAAATTATGTCTAACTGATCATATTCTTGTAAATGTTTTAAACTTGAGAAAGCAGACAACCCTCATATAATATTAATGTGTTTACAGTAGTAATCAGACTCTTACACCAAAACCTGGTATGAAAATGGTAATATATCTATTTGTTTCTTCATTATCTCTATTCTTATTCTGTTTATTTTCCACCTAGCAGAATGATTTGGTGCATTTTGCATTTTCTTAGCTGGAAATTCAAAGTGCCTTCCCAGATCTATTGAGGTTGTGGATACAGGCAATATACAATTTTAATGTAATCCCTATTAAAGCTCCACTGTCATACTTTAAAGATCTCAAAAAAAAAAAAAATACTTCCTTTCAGATGCAATCAGAAAAAAGCCTAATATAGCCAAGACATTACTCTGAAATAAAAACAAAGCAGGAGGAATTATGCTACCAGACCTCAGATTATACTGTAAATCAATAGTGATCAAAACAGCATGGTACTGGCACAAAAACGGCAAAGTAGATGTATGGAACAGAATAGAGAACCAAGAGATGAACTGAGCTACTTACCATTATTTGATCTTTGACAAGCCAATTAAAAACATTCAATGGGGAAAATATTCCCTATTTAACAAATGGTGCTGGGTGAACTGTCTGGTGACCTATAGAAGACTGAAACTAGACCCACACCTTTCACCATTAATTAAGATAGACTCTCACTGGATTAAAAATTTAAACTTAAAATATGAAACTATAAAGACACTAGAAGAAAGTGCAGGGAAAAATCTTCAAGAAGTCAACCTGGGTGAATATTTTATGAGAAGATCCCCTCGGGCATTTGAAGCAACAAAAAAAATGCACTACCAGGACCTGATCAAACTGAAAAGCTTCTGCACAGCAAGAGTATAGTAAGTAAAGCAAGCAGACAACCCTCAGAATGGGAGAAGATATTTGCAGGTTATATCTTCTACAAAGGTTTAATAATCAGAATCCACAGAGAACTCAAACGTATTAGCAAGAAAAGAACAAGTGATCCCATCTCAGGGTGGGCAAGGGATTTGAAGAGAAACTTCTCTGAAGAAGACACGCCCATGGCCTACAGACACATGAAAAAATGCTCACTATCCTTAATCATCAGAGAAATGCAAATCAAAACCACTTTGAGATATCATCTAATGCCAGTAAGATTAGCCCACATCACAAAATTCCAAAACCAGAGGTATTGGCATGAATGTGGAGAAAAGGGAGGACTTCTACATTGCTGGTGGAAATGCAAACTAATATGTTCCTTTTGGAAAGATGCTTGGAGAACATTTAGAAATCTAAAAATAGACCTTGCATTTGATCCTACAATTCCTCTACTAGGTATATATTTGGAAGACCAAAAATCACATTATAACAAA
>CAUYQV010050111.1:0-14146 GCA_963574575.1 Galagoides demidoff | reverse complement strand
ATAGCAACCTCCAACTCCTGGGCTCAAGCGAGTCTCCTGCCTCAGCCTCCCAAGTAGCTGGGACCATAGGCGCCCACCACAACGCCCAGCCATTTTTTGGTTGGAGCCATCATTGTTGTTTGGCGGCCTGGGCTGGGGATTTGAACCTGCCACCTTAGGTGTACGTGGCTGGCGCCTTAGCTGATTGAGCCACAGGCGCTGAGCCTATTTACAACATATTTATCTGATTAAAAAGTCCTATGCAGGCTCCATGCCTGTAGCACAGTAGTTACAACACCAGCCACATACACTGAGAGTGGCGTGTTCATACCTGGCCCGGGTCAGCTAAACAATGACAAATGCAAGAAAAAATAGCTGAGTGTTGTGGCGGATGCCTATAGTCCCAGCTACTTGGGAGGCTGAGACAAGAGAATTGCTTAAGCCTAAGAGTTGGAGGTTGCTGTGAGCTGTGATGCCACAGCACTCTACCCAGGGCAACATAGTGAGACTCTGTCAAAAAAAAAAAAAAAAGACCTATGCAGAATATATAATAAACATTGACAAATCAAAAATGAAATGATCAAAAAAATTGCCAAGAGACTCGGTTCACAAAAAAGGAAGGATTGGCCAAACAGTACACGAAAACATGCATAACATCATTATTCCCCAGGGAAATATAATTTAAAACCATGATGATATGCTTTTTCACATCTATAGATGATACTGAGTATTAACAAGGATACAGAACAAATGGAGTTTTGACATGTTGCAGGTGGGAAGTATAAACTAATAAACCACTTTGGAAATTAGTTTGATGGTTAGCAATACTTCCACCCTATGACTAAGCAGTTCTACTCCCAGACATTTATCCAAGAAAAATGAAAGACTTCTACAAGAGTGTTCGTCACAGTTTATGATAGCCAAAAACTGAACACAAATCAAATGTCCATCAACACGTGAGAAGGTGAACAAATTGTGATATATGTAATACAACATCAAGACGGAGCAAACCGCTTTACACTGGCAAAGATCCCCTCCTCGACCAAACTCTAGCCAGGCTCTTCTGAGCCCTCTTCTCAGTTAGGCATCACTCCTGTCTCATAAAGACTTAAACACTGACATGCTTTCCAACAGCTCCAAGGCTTCACCCATAGGATGACACCCTAACAGTGCCTGCCTGAGAAAAGTCAGGGCTGACCAAAGAATTTACTGTTTGTTCCAATCAACACCTGAAGATAGGGCCCCTCTCCCAGCCTCTGTGGAAGGACAGGAGCCTAACTTAGACAAGCCCAAGCAGGCAAACCCAGAGGGTTTGGGTACAGGGACTGGCCAATGATTAGGGACAATATCAGAGGGGTTTCACACAGACCAACGATTCCTTCCCACTTCGGTAATTTTTCACTTCTGACTCTGCTGAGCCCTGCTCATCTCCCTGCTGTCACATTCTCTTTTTACAACACCCAGTCACCTCTATACAAAGCTGAGCTCAGTTCACGCTGGATTGGGTTTAACTGAAATCCAATAGTTGTTACTGATTAATACTTCAGGGTTCAGCTTTACCTTTGGCAACACACACAATCTGGATGAATCTCAGAGAACACGTTCAGTAAAAGACACACAAAAGAACACATACTATATTATAGGACATTCAAGACCAGGCAAATCTAATCGATGGCAGCTGAAATCAGAAAATGGTTACCGGGTGGGGGTGGGGTGATGTTAAAGACTAACGAGGAAGAGATATGAGAGAACTTTCTGGAGTTTCAGAAATATTTTATATCTACTGCCAGGTGCCGTGGCTCTCCCCTGTAATCCTGACAACTCAAGAGGCTGAGACCAGGAGTTCTAGGCCAGGCTGGCAGCATAGCAAGACCTCTTCTTTAAAAGAATTTTAAAAATAAATTAACCAGGCATGGTGGCACATGGGCGAAGGCCCAGCTACTTGGGAGGCTGAGGTGGGAGGATCACAGACCCCAGGTGTTCAAGGCTGCAGTGAGCTATAACTGTGCCAGTGTACTCCAGTCTGGGCAAAAGAGCAAGACCCAGCCAAAGGAAGAAAAGAAAGATAAATTTTTATCTCATTTTAGGTGGTAGTATGCAGGTCCACAGAATTGTTAACATTCATCAAAACGAAGACTGGAGATTTAAGCATTTTATTATATGGAAATGATCTCCCTTCTCTCCCCACTTTCCTTCCTTCTCTTCTCTCTTCTCCCTATCTTAAAAATATCTGGAGGCTCGGCGTCTGTGGCTCAAGCAGCTAAGGCGCCAGCCACATACACCTAAGGTGGCGGGTTCGAATCCAGCCTGGGCCCACCAAACAACAATGACGGCTGCAACCAAAAATAGCCAGGCGTTGTGGTGGGCGCCTGTGGTCCCAGCTCCTTGGGAGGCTGAGGCAGGAGATTCACTTGAGCCCAGGAGTTGGAGGTTGCTATGAGCTGTGATGCCATGGCACTCTACCCAGGGGGACAACTTGAGGCTCTGTCTCAAAAAAAAAAAAAAAAAAAAATCTGGAGAACTGCAAAACAAAACAAAAGTTAAGGATGGAGCAGACATTTTTTCAAGTTCATTTTTCAACATCTGCCCATTCCTTCTTCCACAGTAAGAGAACCTCAAATGGGTTTGAGGCATCTCTACCTTACTAGAATTTTCAGCTTCCAGGCCCTACTTCTGGCTAGTGAGAAGCATGTAGGAGTCTACTGTGTAGGGAGGGTTTCCTGAAAAGATACTGCTTTCTTCACGAAAAAGGACACACTCAAGGCATATGTCTTTTGCTAGTATCCTTTCCTTTTCTTCTTCCTTTCTGGGGTGAAGCTGCTCACATAAACTAGGAAAATCCCAAAACTCCCTGCTAAAAACCTATCCCAATCCTGTGAGACAAGCTGTGGGAGCTCTGAGTTAATTTACAACCAAGTATCTTTGGGTGTCCATGTTTTCAGCCATCAGAATGAAAAGAACTGATTTCAATTGGAGGTCAAGGGTGACGTATGCATTGCCATGTGCAATTATAAATAAGAATTTAGTATACAAGGCAGGTTTTGTCTCAAATCAACGGGGAAATAAAGACCACTCAATAGTGGATGTAGGGACTGGCTAATGATTAGGGACAATATCAACACTGCAACCTTACAATATGCAAACTAATAAAAAGAGATGAGTGATCTAAATATAAAAGCCAAAACCATAAAAGTGCTAAAAGAAAATGTTATATGATTGAAAATGGTAAGCATGACCCCAACATAACCCATAAAGGTAAGATTATCAGGTTTTGCATCATAAAGATTTATGACTTCTAAATTATAAAGTGCACTGTACACAGTAAACCAAGAGACAAGCATCAACTTAACAAGAAGTACCAAAACAAAAGCAGAAGCGAAGGATCACTGTGCCCCACATAAAGGTTCCTACAAATCAATCATAAAAATATAAATATGGCTCGGGGCCCGTGGCACAGTGGTTGCGGCAACAGCCACATACACTGAGGGTGGCAAGTTCGAACCTGGCCCAGGCCAGTCAGACAACAACAACTGCAACCAAAAAATGGTCTGGCCTTGTGGTTAGTGCCTGTAGTCCCACCTACTCGGAAGGCTGAGGCAAAAGAGTCACTTGAGCCCAGGAGTTTGAGGTTGCTGTGACCTGTGATACCACAGCACTCTACCAAGGGTGACACAGTGAGACTCTGTCGCAACAAAAAAATACAAATAACCAAACAAGACTAACAGCCCAATAGAGAGGGTTCATATAAAAAATATCAGGTGGTGCCTGTGGCTCAAGTAGGGTGCCGGCCCCATATACCAGAGGTGGTGGGTTCAAACCCAGCCCCAGCAAAAAAATATATATATATCTCAACAACACAGAGCTGATTAAACATATCAGCCTCGTGTGAAATGATGGACAATGGAGACTCAGGAGTGTGTGTTTGGTGGGGGGTGGATGATGAGAAATGACTTAATGTGTACAATGCACATTATTCCAGTAATGAATAACCTCAACTCCCAGACTTTACCATCATTACACAATCTGTCCATGTAACAAAATAAAAGGCTCAACATCACTAGTGATTACAGGATACAAATTAAAGAGATTATTTTCCACTTGCTGGTTGGTAAACTAAACAAATTGATAATACTCAGTAATTAGTATTGCATTCACGTCACCATTCTTATGGCCCAAAACTATAAATATGCTACAGAACACTATACACCCACTAAAAAGAAAGGAGCAAATCTACGTGAATGACATGTGTGACATGTTCATCTTTCTAATCCACTTTGTCATTAAAAAATTAAGCTTAAGAGGCTGAGCACAGTGGCTCACACCTATGATCCTCTCACTCTGGGAGGCCAAGGCTGGAGGATTGCTTGAGCTCAGGAATTCAAGACCAGCCTGAGCAAGAGCAAGACCCCATTTCTACAAAGAATAAACGAAATTAGCCAGGCGTGGTGGTGGGCACCTATAGTCCCAGCTACTAGGGAAGCTAAGGCAGGAGGATTGCTTAAACCCAGGAGTTTGAGGTTGCTGTGGGTCAGGGTGACACCACAGAACTCTCGTCTGGGCAATAGGGTGAGATTCCGTCTCCAAAAAGAAAAAAAAGAGAGAGAGAAATGGTGTGAGGTATTCTAGATTTAAGTTCTTTATCTTTGGCATATATTTTTCAAAATTTAATTTGCTCCTCAGGGAAAAAAAAAGAAAAAAAGAAAAAAAACAATAAAGCACCCAGGATTGACATTACATTATCAATGGAATGGACAAGTTTCACAGTTAATTAATTTTTTTAAATTTATTTTTGACAGAATGTTCTAGCTCAAAAGTGGGATGTATTCTCTAGAGACGGAAAGCAGCACCTGCCTTGAAAATATTCCAGATCAAAATCTGAACCTCGCTCTCTGAGGCACAGCTAGGAAGGCAGGATCAGTGTGCTGCAAAGGCCCCAGGTGGAAGCCCTCGGGACAAAGCTGGCTTTGCCAAGAGGTGACCCTGTCACCTCCATCCATGTCAAGGGGGAACATTTTTTTATTTAGCTGAGATATCAGAGTGATTGAATTACATTTTTTTCAGAATGAAATTTCAACTCCATAAGCCCTATTTTCTGGAATACATAAACCACTAAAAACCAGTAACACAGAAAAGCATAATTTAAAAACCTCATTGGGAAATATCACCTGACCATTTATATTCCATTCCTAGTTACTTTGGCTATCTGACAAATATTTATTTGTGCACATGGCCCAAATAAATAGGCATGGTCCCTTCTCAGTATCCAGTTTATCCCAGTGGAAGAGACAAACACTAAATCTTAAATTTCTGAATTACAGCCAGGCTGATCCTCACAGAGGAAACCCACAGGGTGTTATGAGAACATTCACCCTCATCTACAGGGGTAGATCTCATCTGTGGGTGCCAGAGAGGCCTCCTAGAGGGAGGCCACCTCAGCTGAGCCAAAAACCTTAGAGTCATCTTGGCCCTGTAGCATCACCCCATATCCTCTGTCAGAACCTTCTAGTAGCTCTTCTACCTTCAAAATGCCTGCAGAATCTGGTGAATTCTCAGCATCTCCACCACTACTTACTTTCCTGATCCAAGCACCAGCCTCTCCCACAAGGAAGACTCCCCCAGCCGACTAACTGATCTCCTTACCTCCGTCCTTGCCCTCCAGTCTATTATTCTCCACAGAGAAGCTGAAGTGACTCTGGTCACACCCAAGTCAGGTCACCTCTCTCTTCAGTTTAGAATCCTCCAATGGCACCCATCTCACTTACAGTAAAAGCTGGGTCCTCACAAGAGCCCACCATGCATGGCTTGCAACATCTGCCCACACAGCCTCCTAGATTTCACGCCTTACTCTTCCCCCTCAGTCACCCTGGCCTTGTTGCTCCTGGAACAGGCCAGCTCCTGCCCCGGGGCCTTTCTAATCTCTGTTCTCACTGCCTGGGAAACCATTTCCCCAGATGCCCACAGGGCTCAGGGCTCACTCTCTAGCCCCTGAAAGTTTTTCCTCTGCACTGGCTTCCTCAGTGAGGCCCTCCCTGGCCACCCCATCTCAAATGACAGATCATCATCTGACATGCCCAGATGTTTTGTTCACTTGCTAGCTGCTTCCCCCACTAGAATCAGTGCCCCGCAGGAGCTCTACCTGTTCTTTCCACATTGTCTAGTACTGGTGCTGCCATGAGGTGAACAGGAACTCAGTAAGGAATGTTAAGCAATGCCTTAATCTGAGAGATGGTGTGGAACTAATTAAGCAAGGGAGGGTAGGAGGAAGCATTCCAGGTAGAGGGAACAGCATGTTCGAAGGCCCCGAGAAAGGCAGGACAGGGCGCTGGTCAGGTACTGAAGGGATGACCAAGGGGAGGGAAGAGCAGTATACAGTAAGCTGGGAAATAGGACAGGGAAGACAGGGCCCTGGAGACCATGAAAGGAACCTCAGGAAGCCATTAGGGAATGACAGGATCAAATGAGCCATTTACAAACCTCTGGCTTCAGGGTCAGAGGGGGTCTGGGAGATGTAAGAGTGAATGGGGAGCCCAGCTGACAGACTAGGGCCAGTAGATCAGATCACACATGACCTTGGCTTGGACTGAGAAGACAGAACCAGTGGAGAAAGGCAGTAAATTCCAGCAATACTTAGTAGATATAATCGACAGTTCTGCCTGATTGATCACATAGGGGTAAGTAAAAGGGCAGTTTCAAGCTGATGTCATTCTTGTACCTGTGAACCCAATGAACAATGGCACCATTCACAGGGGGTCGGGGGAGGCCAGGAGGAGAGCACAGCAAGGTGATTTCAAGCATATTTTTAGAAATAGTGAATCTGAGATAATTCTGAGACATCTGAGTGGAGATTCACAGTTGGCAGTCAGATCCCAGGCTGGTACAGGATGTCACACAACCAAGGGCAGATTTTTACCTGGTAGCTGTGGGGGAATTGGAAGGTTTCAAGTGACAGGGTAAGATTGACGATTCTGCACATCACCTGGCCAGCAGGTAGAACAATCAGGAAGTGTTGCAATAGAGCCTGGGAGTGAGTAAAGCCTGAGGACAAGCTGTGGCCCTGGGAAAGAGGAGACATCCACTTTGTCACGGACTCATTTCTCATACAGCTGTGATTTTTCTAAAATACAAACTCAGCATGTCAGCTTCCTCACTTAAAATCCTTCAGCATGAAACCCACACTCCTCAGACCTTCTACAATTCGTTCTCTCACGACCTCTCGGAATGCCCTCCTACCACCCACTCCACGTGCTACCTCAAGTCTCCCCTACATATCATTATGCATCCGTCTCCATGCCTCTGCTCATGCAGAGAAAAGCAGCTCTGACCTCTAGGAGCTGGCCTACTACCAGAAACCAGGTCTTAATGCTGTCGGAAGCTGGCTGGCACACCCAGAAAGGCTACGTTGTTCTGTTGGACAGAAACAATCCCACAGAACATCAGCTTACAGGGCCCTTTGCAACGGTGATGATGTGAGATGAAACAAGATCACTTCGTAATTTCCTCTAACAACAGACAAAAACAAGGTCACTATGCCACCCACAAAATACCAAATATCCCTCCCTCCTGTGAGTGTGGCTTCTTCATACACTTAGCCCTACCCTAGCCAAACCCCTGCCTAGAAAAAAGTACTGGGCACATAATGATGTCCACACCTCCTATCAGCACTCAGTTCAGAGCAAATCCCTGCTTGCTTTGTTGGACCTTCTTCATCAGTTTCCCCTCGTTGCCACAAGGACTGGCCCCAACTTGTTTCATTACAGGTGTGTTCCTGGTGCTCTTTACTGCAGGACATGGAAAATTGCAATGGGAGAAAAAGACAGTTAAGCTTCTTGGAAAAGAGCTAATGGAGTTTCCATCTGAAGGTTTCCACTTTCAATGGAGTATGTTAAGCAATGGCTGTCATTATCTTGAAAAGAAGGAGGAGGGTAAATCAGAAGTTTGAGGAAAGTGAAAAATGTCTGAATTAAATATTCTGGAGAATGGGACAGTGAATTGACCAGAGAAACATACTAGAATGATCAGGCTCTATTAAGAGCACAGGTAAAGTTAAGTGGCATGACTTCCTACCAGTACCAAGCTGCCCTGTTGTGTGATTTGTACTCCAGTTCTCAAGGCAGAAATGCATAGTTTGATTCAACCAAGGTTGTAGGTCTACTAGGACCAAAGGGCAAGAGAGATAAAGGCACTTCCAAGAGAATTACTGAGTAATGGACTATGAACTCTAAGATCAACTGAGGGGAACAGCAGAGAGGGAATAGAAAACCATGGAGGTCCTAAGAAAAAAATGAGCATAGCAGAAATAATTGACAAAGCAACCTGGAAAGATAAGGTAAGGTTGGAGAGTATTGGACTGGCCATCTGTGAGGTGCTACAGTATCAGGATGGAAATCCAGGATATCATGGGGAGAAGAGGTGACAGAATTGGGTAAGAAGGAATCACTATAAGCAAGGTGGTCAAGAAAGTGAGTACTTGTATGTAGGCTGTGCCCTCCACAAGGGCACTGAGGTCATCCAGGATGATGTCAAGAATTTAAGCAGAAGTCTGAGGGCCAGGCACCCGAGTCTTCAATGAATTAGGTGAATAACCAGGAGAAGATGAACAGCCACAGCGAGGAGTGGTCCAGCTTGCTATGATGAAACTCAAAGAAATGGGATAGGAAACAAACAGCAGAGAGGATGCAAAACTCAAACCCTCCGATCCTGAGATGTGCAGAGAAGAGATGTACCACTCGAGAGGGCATCAAGGAAACGATGTCCCCAGGGAAGGGTCAGAGGTAAGGCAAAGGGAGGAGGAAAATGGCTAAGGAGAGGCTGAGGAAAGGAGTGGTGTTTTCAGTGAGGGTTTGGTGGGAGGACTGGGTCACACGTAAACAGAAGAGAGGAAAACTAACTTTGGGGCACAGCATGATGGGCATAAGGAGAGAGGGTGGGAGAGTTAGTTACCATTGTAAGTGCTCAATCAAGATCTGCTGAATTAAATCGAATTAGTAAGCAGAAACCTAATATATACTATGGGGAAAATTCTGATAGCACAAATCTATGATAAGGATAATGAGAACGGTTTGATGACAGTAGTGGTGGTGATAACAGAAACTACCAATTTTGAGCACCTACTGAATGGCAAGCACTACGGAAAGCACTCCACATTTAATCTTCACAACAATTCTCTGAGACAGATAACATCTTCATTACCCCCAGAATGACTCTGAGCCAAAGGAGAAAGCAAACTAAAATAGGGACAACCAAATTGTAGTGCCCAGGGAAGGGAACTGGCTTGTTATCTTAGGGATTTTATGGCTGTAACTAACTCAGGGAGGCAGGAATCAGCCTGACCCATAGCTACTACATAGTCAGCCACTTTAAACAAATAACACACAGACTGGAGGAAAATCAAAACTACTGATAAGAATTTACTGAGGCCTTCCCTTTGTGTCAGAAACCAGACTCTAATTGTTTTTGAGTCAATTATCTCATTTACTCCTCACACTCCAAAGGTAGGTTGCCCTTATTATCCTCCCCCCCCCTTTTTTTTTTGTTTTTGAGACAAGAGTCTCATTCTATAGCCCCAGCTAGAGTGCAGTGGCATCATCCGAGCTCACTTGCAACCTCAAACTCCTGGGCTCAAGAGATCCTCCTGCCTTAGCCTCCAGAATAGCTGGGACTATAGGCAACCACTACAATGCCTGGCTTATTTTTAGAGACAGGGTGTTGCTCTTGCTCAGGCTGGTTTCAAACTCCTGAGCTCAGGCAATCCACCCACCTCGGCCTCCCAGAATGCTAGTGATACCAGAGTTTCAGGTTCTTGGTCTTGGTGATTTGAAGAATAAATCTGCAGACCACAGATCAGTGGTAAGACAGGATTTATTTACAGAAAAGAATACAGAAACACTAAAGCTCTGGGTAGTGAGAGAAAACCCAAGTTGGGAGAGAAAAGCTCTCTCTGTCTCTCTCCCCAGGTTTTTTGTCTAGGAGGAATATATAGGTACATGGGTTCCTTCTGAATGAGGCCAGGAAATGAATGGATGCAGTTTCTTCCACTGGGGCAAGGTGAACGAATGTATTAATGAATGGACACAGTCTCTTCTGGGGGCGCAAGGTGAATGAATATATTAATGAATGGACACAGTCCATTCCCAAAATTGAGGCCTAGGAAACTTACATGAAATGGACCTAGGCATAGGAAATGGGGGTTCTATATTCAGTCAAAAATGCAAAGAGAAGGAGACACCAAGGTCCCGGTGTCTCACCAGCAATTGTCCGGGCCCTTTGGCTACTGGAGACTCTTGCCTACCCTCCAGCCTGCTGGTTCCTCTGCCAGCTGCCACTGCACCTGTTGTGCCTGAAATATACTCCCAAATATCCCCACCAGACAAATCCAAGACAAACTCCAATGTAAAAGGCAAGAGGTGAGGTTTATTCAAACCCGGGTTTGGTCTCTCCTGGTGCACACACCAAGGTAGAGCCTCAAACCCAGGGTGAAGGGGGTTTTTATGGGGTACAGAAAGCAAAAAAAGGAAGAAGGGTACGAGTACACTTTTCATTGGTGGTTAGTGATTTCACTAGGGGTACAGGTGAGGGGTGGGGGATTTTCTTAACTGGGGGCTAAGGTCGAGGAAGCTTGATTGATTAGGTGGCAGGAAGAAAATACCTGTATTTCAAGGTAATACAAACTAACTTTTTTTTTTTTTTTTTTTGAGACCGAGCCTCAAGCTATCCCCCTGGGTAGAGTGCCATGGCATCACAGCTCATAGCAACCTCCAACTCCTGGGCTCAAGCGAGTCTCCTGTCTCCGCCTCCCAAGTAGCTGGGACCACAGGCACAAACTAACTGTTTTATTGTGCTCAGATGACTCAGTTGCCCAAGGAGGCATAATCAACTTTAACTTATGGCTCTGTTGCCCAGGGAGGCATAATCAATAGTTACAGTTGAGTTACCAGGAATGGAATGGCGGAGCTGCAGGGTGCGGCCCTGCAGGCTAGAGGCTAGGAAATGCAGTAAACAGCTAGAAGTGGGGCTTAGGCAGGCTTGTACAGTGAACAGCAAAATGGAGTTAGTCTGGCCCTCTCACTGACAGATTCATGTGAGGAAAAAAAGTCAGACTAGGCTAAAATTATAGGACAAAAGAGAAGCAAAAGTATTGTATTCTATGAAAATGGTGATGATGATGTAGTTTTTGCTATAAGCACTTTGGAAAATCATTTTTAAAACATTGTGGAAATGCCACAGATCTTGAAATATAATTTTTTTCTCTTGTTTTGAAACCTAGGATATTATGGGGATGACAGTCATAACAAATTAGTCTATTTTTAGACAGATTACTTTGTATGCCACAGTTCTTCACCCAGAAGTAGGAGACAGTTCACTGTTTCTTGTGTAATTATAGCCCTGATAGACTTGTTTAGTAAGCATAAGATGAGATGTAAAGTTACAACCAAATATTTATTTTATTAAATCAGTCATTCATATTTTCACTATTATATCTTTTAAATCATTATTACAAACTCAGCCCTTTGGTGTGTGACATTTTGGGAATACATTTCTTAGGGCTTTAACATAAATGGAATCTTACCAACTGAGCTCCCATTTTGTTCTAGAAATGGGTGAAAAATATAAAAATATAGAAGAAATTGTCCGTAATCTTTAAAATCTGATCTTGGAAACATGATCATATGTTATGAGACAAGCCACCATGTGATAAATTTTGTAAGGGTAGAGTTTAGTAGTTTATACCTGGGGGTTGAAATCCCTAATTCTTCCTTAAAAAATTATTTCTTTCATAATGGGAAAAGATTTAATGTAATGAAATGTTTCATTCAGGTTTTACAAATTAATATACAAATTTATTTTTCTTTTTCATTGAGAATGTATTCTATGTGACTAATTATTCTTACTTGGAAATTATACATATATGTTGTATGGGTGTTGTAAGTAAAACAGTATCAGAGGTATACTGCAACCAGATGAACTGTATGAGTATTTTAAGTTAAACAGTGTCAGAGGTATATTGCAACCCGATTTGGGATTTATTGTTTCAGTAATGACAAAAAAATACCAGTAGTTAAAAGTTCCACATAGTAACATGATGATACATTAGCTTGAGTTAAGATATATTTGACATCTTTAAGCCTTTTAAGAATGATTTTCTTGCCTAGTTTTTACAATTACATTTTAAGACAGATATTGAAAAACCTGAGGGAGGGATTTCAGAAAAGAGCTTCTTAAATAATCAAAGAGAAAATATGACCTGAAAGTCTGGCAAACTTATCTTTAATATTTTGAGTATTTTGAAAAATGATGATTAAAAAATATTAACCTTTGTATACCTGTACTTATCTTTTATAGGAATATAATAACAAATGAGAAAAAAAATCCTTGTTTGGACTGTTTGTCTTAATTTTTAATTTGGAAATGTGCTTTAACTTTGTAAAAGTTAAAGATTGAGAGTATTAATTGTCTAAAAATATACCAATCTAGTTTGATGCCCTATTCCCTTGAGGATTGTAGCTCCTCTAGTCACTTCTCTCAACTGATATGTAACTTTCTTTTATGTGTGTTTCTGTGGAAATTACCTTATTTAATATACACATATTTTTGATTTATTAACATTGATGTCATGGCCAGTGGCACTATCACCTATAACTCATGCCTAAACAAGGAGTTTTTTCTGCAAGGCACATCGTCGCATTCTTTGCACTTAGTCAATACTTCAGAACTCTGCTAGGGAACCATTTTAAACAGTGAAATCAAACAATAAATACAAAAGTATAACAATAATGGGTGCTAAAAAGACTGGGAAATGATATAATTTACAGGATGACAGCTGAAGCCAGAAGGCAGAGCACCTTATTTTACCTGAGCTGGGAATGCGTCCATTGGGTAACTCAAATTTTTTACCACTTTGCACATGTCTGTGAATGACCACAAAAACACCTGGAGTGATTTTTCAGTTAAGAATTTAGTAAGTAAATATATTTGCAAATATGGAATCTGCAAATTATGTAGGATCAACTTTTGTTGGAAACACATGGCTTATTAATGTCTTTATCTTCTGCTTTTCGTATTAGTCTTTATCTTTTTATTTTTTTGGAGATGTTCTTCAGGGAAACTCATCTTTCATTATTTTATTTTCTATACTTAAAAACCACTATTTTTTTCTTTTTGAGATATGATCTTGCCCTATTGCTCAGGCTAGAGTACAGTGGCGTGATCATAGCCAACTGCAACCTCCACCTGCTCTTCCTGCTTCAGCTCTCAAATACCCAGGATTACAGGTGCCTGCCACCACACATGGCTGATTTTTTTTAAAATTTTCTTGTTCAGATGGGATCTCACTGTATTGCCAAGGGGTCTTGAACTTCTACACTCAAGTGAACCTCCTGCCTTAGCCTGCCAAAGTATTGTGATTATAGATGTGAGCCACTGTACCTGGCCTAAAATTTGTTGTTGATTACCTTTATTCAGCTTTACGTTTAAAAATAATGAGGATTATTTTTGAGTGGCCTTTTCTTACCTCAGTCAGTATAAGCTTTCTGATTGTCTAGTCTAGTTTTACATGTGTGTTTGTCCTTTTAAGTTCTGATGGAAGTGTGAATTACAAGTGGTCTAAAATGTTTTATTTTTTTACAATTACATTTCTGTTAAAGACCTCTTCTGTAATCAATCAGTTACTATCATTTAAAAAATATGCCTGATGATTTATTTTGATTTGTTTCTATACTTTTATGACAGACTTCTGTGCTTATCCTTTATGTGAATTTGAAGTGACTTCTGGCAGAATGTATGTGTGTGTGTATCTTTTAGTCTTAACTTCTCTAGTAGGGGAAAGGGTTTCTGAGTTTATTAACAAAATCTAACAGCCTGTGGAATTTGAGGTGCTTATAGGTAGCAGGGAAATTTTCTTTTTTTTTTTTTGAGACAGAGCCTCAAGCTATCCCCCTGGGTAGAGTACCATGACATCACAGCTCATAGCAACCTCCAACTCCTGGACTCAAGCGAGTCTCCTGCCTCCGCCTCCCAAGTAGCTGGGACCACAGGCGCCCGCCACAACGCCTGGCTATTTTTTGGTTGCAGCCATCATTGTTGTTTGGCAGGCCCGGGCTGGGGATTCGAACCCGCCACCTTAGGTGTACGTGGCTGGCGCCTTAGCCGATTGAGCCACAGGCGCCGAGCC
>CAUYQV010050110.1:0-42359 GCA_963574575.1 Galagoides demidoff | reverse complement strand
GGCTCGGCGCCTGTGGCTCAATCGGCTCAGGCGCCAGCCACATACACCTAAGGTGGTGGGTTCGAATCCCCAGCCTGCGCCTGCCAAACAGCAATGATGGCTGCAACCAAAAAATGGCCAGGCGTTGTGGCAGGCGCCTGTGGTCCCAGCTACTTGGGAGGCAGAGGCAGGAGACTCGCTTGAGCCCAGGAGTTGGAGGTTGCTATGAGCTGTGATGCCATGGCACTCTACCGAGGGGGATAGCTTGAGGCTCCGTCTCAAAAAAAAAAAAAGAAAATGCCCTGAAGGTTATGTTGACCAGTGTGATGAAAGCGTTTCAATTTGTATGTAAAACCAGCACATTGTACCCCATGATTGCATTAATGTAGGCAGCTGTGATTTAATTTAAATAAATAAATAAAACAGATATTCAGCAATCTTAGAGACAAAGACAGATTCAAGGAAGGAAGGAAGCAAGGGAGGAACAGAAGGAAGGAGGGAGGGAACCTTGGAGGGAGAGCAGGGGGTGGGAAGGGACAGGGTGATGTAAAGTTCTGTCCTTGTGGACTGTGTGCTGCAGATCCTGGAGAAAAAACAGCAAAAGGGGATACATGTCCCCCAACATCTGGAATATCCAGATGTATCTGTGATTGCTAATGCTACTCCTGTCTATCAACTTGAACAATCAGCTTTAAACAGTTCCTCTACTTGGGGGCCTAATTTTCTCCTTTGGGGGGGGAAAAATAAGTAAAGTCTCATATAATTTCCACAACTCCTTGCTTCTGCCCCGCCACCCACAACTGTTGCTTCCCAACTTCTGGCCCCTATTTTCCAAGAAAGTGGTGACTTAAATTGTTTTTACCAGCCTTTCCCTACCATAAGAAAAGGTCACAGTGAGAAAGAAATATGCAGAAAAAATAAAAAGCGCGCACAAAGCTGAGCCATACAGAGGGACTCCGTAAGGAGGAAGTTCTTAGAACCGAAAATTCACCTCTGGACTGTTCTGTGGATCTGGTTTGGTTCACCCAGCAGAACTAGCAAGTTTGGCTGAGTCAGGGGAGGAGCAAGAACCCGGGAGGATGGAAAACGAGTTAGCTGAGACTCCATTACAGCAAAATAGAAGCCAAGTTTATTTAAAAAAAAGAAAAAGAGTAAAGTTTAGATAAGCATAGAGTTTTCCAGGACAGTGACAAAGGGTCCCCCTGTGGAGTGAGAGGAGGCACCACACCAGTTTAAGTACTTTCATCCCAATTACTGCTACATTTATCTATGTGAGTTCCCATTGGTTCCCCTTAGGCCTTCAGGACCACTTTCCAGTTTTCATTGTTTATGGATTATCTCAGCTGACACTTAAATCCAATTTTCTTTACTCTATATCAGCTGGTTCTCAGTCGGTGGGTCATGACCCACAGGAACTGTATTAAAGGCTCACAGCATTAGGAAAGTTGAGAACCACTGCTCTATATCAATAATTATTAACTATTATTTTACTAGAGATAGTATGGCAATGCCTGTTAAAGTCTTGTGATGTCTGAGGCACCCATAGCTCAGTGGGTAGGGGCACATACACCAAGCTTGGTGGGTTCAAACCCAGCCTGGGCCTGCTAAACAACAACAGCAACAAAAACAAAAAAAATAGCTGGGCATTGTGGTGGGTGCCTGTAGTCCCAGTTACTTGAGAGGCTGAGGCAAGAGAATTGCTTAAGCCCAAGACTTGAGGTTGCTGTGAGTTGTGATGCCACAGCAAGAGCTTGAGACTTTGTCTAAAAAAAAAAAAAAAAAAAAAAAATTGGGGGCAGCGCCTGTAGCTCAAAGGAGTAGGGCACCAGCCCCATATGCTGAAGATGGTGGGTTCAAACCCAGCCCCAGACAAAAACTGGGAAAAAAAAAAAATGGTGATGTCTGTATCAATGACAGTGTACATTATTCTGTGGCAGGAATCCTTATCTTTGTTTAATGAGGGTACATTGGCTCTGTTTTATAGGAGGATTGTTCACAGGCTAAAAGTCAGGTATCCAGGCTAGAAGTTATATTTTGCAGGAATAGCACATACTCGGTTAACAAGGTCACACCCACCCCAAAACTCTCCATTTCGCTTCATAGCTCTTTCCAACTTGTTTGTCCAGAAAGCCATAATTCTCTCCCACCTCCCTATGGTCCCTTTAACCTCCTTCTATCCCTAATCAGAAGGGACCACACTACTCAAAAATGTCTGCAAGGCACTGCGGCCTATTTGAAGATTAGAGTTATTCAAATTCAGAGTTATTTTTACAGGAATAAAAGCAAAAAGCTGGTGTTGTTTCACAGGAAATTTCCAATTCCTAAATCATTTTTATAAACCTAGAAAGAAGAAAGGATATGTTTTAAGTACAAAATCCCTCGGCCTTTTTGAATCACTCCTTCCTTTGTTAATGACATCGTGTTTCTTTGTTCTGCAGTCTCCTAGAAAGATGCAGTGAAAAGTTTTCCAGGTTCGCTTTGACAGTTATTTTCTGCTTTTCTATCAAACCCTTTCTTTAAATTTGCATGCCTTGGAATAAACTTTCTTATTAGCTGTATTTCCATCAAAAGCAAGAAGCTGGGAAGCTGTTTTTCTCTTGAACAGTTTTATTCTTTCCCACTTGCCCCCTTATTATCCCTGCTGAGAATTTTAGTGTTCTCTCTGTTAAAACTCAATCTGCCACTTCAGAGATTAATGATTAACATTAATATGTCTGTGCCTTTAATTGTAATCTAGATTCTAGAATTAAATCAAATGTAATAAAAAGAATAGAATTAGGACAACTGGACATTAGTCCCTGTACTAGTCCCAACATCTAGTTGGTTTGTCTTTAAGAAAAGCCTCCAGCTTCTCTGAAATTCCATCTATAACACAAGGTGGTTGGAAAAGAAGATCTCTAAATATCTGTGGCTCAAAATTCTATGCTCCTATGAACAAGGAACCCTCCAAATTTTCTGGTAGTAATTTTCTCAGCTAGTTAATTCAGTTCTAATGCATGAGAACCTTCAACACTTGGGGTTAGAAGGTAGCAAAAAATGGTGCCAAGGTAAGGCATACAATGAGTCTACAGGTTTTGTTTTTGCTTTTGTTGTTCAGTCCCTTAATTGAGTCTGTTTTTTTGTTGTTTTTTTTTTAAAGTGGGTAAGCTCTGTGCCCATAGCTCAGAGGTTAGGGCACCAGCCACATACACCAGAGGCAGTGGGTTCAAACCCAGCCCAGGCCTCCTAAGCAACAATGATGATTACATTAAAAAAAATTGCTGGACATTGTGGCAGATGTCTGTTGTCCCAGCTACTTGGGAGGCTGAGGCAAAACAATATCTTAAGCCCAAGAGTTTGAGGTTGCTGTGAGCTGTGACACCAAGGGCATCACACACTACCAAGGGCAACATAGTAAGACTTTATCTAAAAAAAAAAAAAAAAGCAAAATACTTAAATATTCTTCTTAGCAAAGTATCCCAAGAATGGAAGAAAAAGTATCCAATGTACTCAGCCCTACTATGAAACTAATTTATAGCTTTCATAGGAAAGCTACAACCCAATTTTAGCCCATTTACTTTACTTTGATAACTCATTTGTGGTAAATTCTATCTAGGCAAATGTATTAATATTTTCCTAAAGTATCAAAACATGAAATATATAAGGCCTAGGAGAAAACAGCAATGGCACTGAGATTGCTTTGTCTGAAGTTGTCTTGTCTCTTCTGGGCTTTCTCGTTTTTTTTTTCCTGCCGACTGAATCACTCTTGCCTTCCAATATGCCCTGGGATCCCTGCTGAGTAAAAAACACAAGTTAACAAGATTAAGAATCCCAAAGTTTACGTCTTCAATATATAAAGTCCTCTCTGCTTTTCTTCACACTATTTTCTCAAAAAAGCTGTTTAAATTACTATTTTCATTTATTCTGCTCCCCTTCACTCTAAAATGTACAACAATCTGGCTTCTCCTCATGTTGCTATGGGAAAACTCCTTCCTTGTCAGTCCTCAACAGCTAAAGGAGTCGAATGACCTTGCACGGACATTAAATTTATGTATACACCTCCATATTGTCACATTTGCTAAATACCTCTCCATAATCCCCAGCTCAAAAGAACTCATTTCTTTGCCCTTTGAGATATTGCTTCTCACCTTGGCTTTGTTTTTTCAGACCTTAGTAAAGCAAAGTTTATGCAGATACTCAAAATAAATACTTTGGAGTCTTTCTCTTTACTTCTTGCCATCATTTTCTATATCCAACTTATTACATACTTGGACAATATTTCTTGACCTTTTTTTTTCCCACAAATTGTGAATATTTTCCAACTGGACATTTAATCATATCATCACCCTGCTAAAAACAAACTTCAGTGCCATTCAACCGACTTCTTTCAAGACAGTAAATATGACCTCGTGGAATCCTGGCTTTAATACCTGCCTGACTTCATCTCAGACAGTCTCTGTCTAATTCCCTGCTCCAAGAACATAATCCCTCTGCCAGTTCTTGCATTTCTAGCTGACTTCCTATTCTAGACATTCACACCTGAGTTCTCTAGAATGCCTTTTACATGCTGCTTCACTTCTAATAAATATTAGTCCAGATCACAGCTTACATTTTGCTCCTAACCTATGTTGAATTTTCTTATTCAAACTTATAAAACCCTACTTATTTCTAATAGCTGATATTTCATGTATTTTATTTGTGCTTCTTATTTGTGCATTTTTACTTTTATTCATTCTTTTATTTTAGTTTTGTTTCTGTCACTAAAGTGTAAGTTTCATAGGAGAATAACTTTCATGTATTTTTAACATTGTATAGCTAGCATTTGTCATACAGCCGTGTAAATATTAGGTAGAGTAGTCCCCCTTATCTGCATGGGGTATGTTCCAAGACCCCCAAGGGATACTTAAAACAGCAAATAACATGACACCCTATATATACTATGTTCTTTTCTTTTGAAAAAGTTTAACTTATGAATTAGGCCTAGTAAGAAATTAACAACAGTAACTATTAGTAAAACAGAGCAATTACAATAATATACTGTAATAGAAGCTGTATGAATGTTCTCTCTCTGTTCCTCTCTTTCTATCAATTGATATTTTGTACTATACTCATCTATTTTTGGACCAGGGTAACTACTATAAAGGGTAGTTAAAGGGTGACTACTATCTTTAATAATTATTTGTTGAACAAATAAATAGATTAAATGGATGAGCAACTGAAATAAACTTTGCTTTCTTCTCTCAACATCTTGAAAATAGCAAATGATGATGCGTCTATGACATGTATTGCATGATATAAAGCCAAATAATATACAACAGTTAAGAATTCTAAATTTGTTGTAGTAAATTAATGTAACCTCATTATAAATTGCTTGGAGCTATCCATTTACAAAATAATGCTACCAATGTGAAAATGAAAGCATTGGGGAATGATTCCAATTTTAGAAGAGAACATTTTGAATGAGCACAGTAACATTTGCAAAGACATTTATTTTCAATTGTTACTGAGATGAATAAATGGAAATATGTGCTTTTGCTTTGTGTATGAAGGTGTAGTGGGTTGATTCAACTTATATGCTGAAGGGAGTATATTATATACTAAAATAACGTGAATCAATTGCTCTCATTTCTCAATCTAAGCCCAGAATATGTGGTAATAGAGTCAAGATCTGTTTAATGACACTGTAACTTCTGTTTAACATGAGTTATAAATTTTCATCCTGGCTTCTGTGTAAGGTGATGTACCCTACTTGGTAAGTGAGGATTCTCTAAGGACAGAATGATTAAAAGGATTTTTCAAGGTGTCAAGTTCAAAGTTGGCTTTCACGGGCATCTGATTCCAATTCACATACTTTGGTTCACTAAGCCATTTTCCCTTTTCTTAGAAGGATCACTGAAGCCATAGACTTAAGTCCTAACCTGAAGTTATATGTCACAAGGAATTTTTTGGGCTTTATACTTTGATCTTTCTATGTTTTCAAGCTTAAATTACTAACCTTGGTTTTCTCTGTCAGGAAAGGCCAAGTGACTACTTGAGAAATTTTATATATATATATATATATTTGTAGGCAACAAGAGGCTTGGTTGTAAGGAGCTATTTGGAGACTTTTTTTTAAGCTTTCCTTTATTTTGTTTTCCTAAATTTCCTAAATTTTGTTTGGCAAAATTTGAAAGTGTAGTTCTTTTGAAGATGTGAAATTAGCAAATCAGATTAAAGGTAAAGCATCTGTAAGAGCCTGCTGACTTGTCTATCTTAGAAGAACACGGGGTGCATTCTGGGTAATGTAAAACTGTCCTATGTTTCACAATCCATCCTTCTCAGGTTTCCACAGTTTACTCTCTTTCAAGCAAAAAAACAATTTAGAAGAAAAAGGTTACCCACTAAAGAGCTATGTCTGCTAGTTATAGAAGTGGTTGGAGTCTTTTCCTAATTTTATTGTAATTTAGGGACTTGACTTTTAGGCAAGAAAAATCACATCCTCCATTGTCGAGGATTTGGTTATAGATTGGCAAAATGATGCCCCTTCAGCAGGAATTAGAAATGTCTCTAAGTCTATCAAGAGCTCTCTGCCTGACGTTTTGAGATTTATACACAAGTCAAAGTACTGTCCATTAATAAATATCTTTCCCTCGCATTGTCTGAGCTAGGTTATTATTAGAGTTAGTGAAATAATACAAATTCTCAGATGTGTGGGTTATTTCTAAAGCCCCATTTTTCTTTATTGAATCTAAAATATTGTCTTCAATTATAAAAATTGATCTTCACATCACATAGGACCAATGCAAATATCTCCATATACATACTTGCTATTTGGCAGTAGAAATTAATAAAGTATTTTACTTACCATTGAGGAATTTTTATATGTCTTTTTTTCTTTTTTATTTCAAAATTTAACTGAAGAATTCTGAAGGAAACTATGTCCATCATATTTTTAAATTTTACACATTTTTAAAGTTGTTCTCTGGAAGCTTTTCTTAAGGGAAAATGTCATAAAAGTACAAAGGCCTCCATTAGTGTTTTACTAAATAATCTTGATTGTTTTTATGATGGCAGAAGAGAAAATTAAAGGAGAGAGAAATCTGAAATGTATTCATGAACGTGGAAGAGCTGCCAACCTATGTATAATAAGTTATAAAATAATTTTATTTGAGTTGGATTGAGACATGTGTAGAATGGTCATGACACTGCCAAGTATCACGAGGTCAATAAAGTGTTATGGTGTCCTGAGATTTGCACAATAAGCTTCTTTTCTCTGGTGTATATGTGTGTTTTCAGAGACAGGATTTTACTCTGTTGTCTAGATTGGAGTACAGTGGGGTGATCACAGTTTACTGCAGCCTTGAACTCCCTTGCTCAAGGATCTTTGATCCTCCAGCCTCAGCCTGCCATGTAGCTGGGTCTATAGGTGTGCCTGGCATGCCTGGATAATCTATCTTTTCCTTTCCTTTTCCCTTTCCCCCCTTTCCTTTTCTTTCTTTTATTTTTCCCTTTCCTTTCTCTCTCCCTCCCTCCCTTCCTGTTTTCTTTCTCTTTCTTTCTTTGTCTCTTTCTCCCCCAACCCCATCCCCCACTCTCTCCCTCCTTCCCTCCTCTCTTTCTCTCTTTTTTGGAGAAACAGGGTCTTTCTTGTTGCCCAGGTGGGTCTCAAACTTAGCCTCCCAAAGTGCTGAGATTACAAACAGAAGTCACTGTGCCTGGCTCATACCACACCACTACTCCCATGTATACCACCACCATGATTCCTACTAATGCTATTAATTATTTAATAATACCATCATTATTATCATCACAAGCTATTGATGATTCTAAATATTTTTCATACAATATTTCTTGCTCATTTGTTTCTCGCTCTTATCATGTAGGTAGAAATTTTCATTCATTGTTTGCATTTTTTCAGACATAGTAGCTTAAGGAAGTTAAGTAATTTGTCTGCCAAATTTAGAGTTTAAACTTAAGCTAAGTCTATCTGATACTGAAGTCTCAGTTTTAATCACTGAATTGTATGATCTACCAAGTTTTAAGGGGTGAGAATTACAAAAGGGGTAGGGAGAGTCTGATAGTGGAAACAATAAACACGAAAATACATTTTTTTTATTAAATCATCACTGTGTACATTAATGCAGTCATGGGCTACAATATGCTGGTTTTATATACAATTTGAAATATTGTCATCAAACTGGTTAATGTACCTTCATGGTATTTTCTTAGTTATTGTGTTAAGACATTTATATTCTACATTTAGTAAGTTTCACATGTGCCCTTGTAAGACACATCATATTTCTTAAACCTCACTTGCTCATATAAAGACTAATTAGCAAGGCAGAAACTTATTCTGCCTTACCCAAAGCGTCCTGAATCAAAATCTACATTTTACCAGGATTCTTGCATGAATTGTAAATTTAGAGGAGAAATGCTCTTTTTGACAGACTATTATGGACAATATAGTCAAATTTGTAACTAAAATCTAGACTTCCTACATCTACGTGATTTTTCTCAACATAACAGGCTATCTACTCATGACTCTTTTATTTATTTATTTTTATTCAATAGCTCTTTTCTTCTCTGTACAAGAAGTTTTATGCAAGGTGTTTAAACATTAAACATGTGTAAAACTACTAAGATTTATTCTATTCAAGGAGAAAAGTAGGAGCAGTAAATAATTATCATATTGTTTAACAAATGCCATAATAAAAATAAACTTTAGGTGTAGGCAATATTTTTTATAAAAAATTAAATAAAGGGAATATTTTCTATTAACAAATAAATATATTGAGAAGAACATTTTCTCGATATACTTATTTCCTCTTGTTGATACTGGATAAACCACAGATCAGTGATAAGACAGGATTTATTTTGCATAAAAGAATAAAGGGAAAACACCAGAGCTTCTGGCAGAGGGAAAAACTCAAGTGAGAAAAAAAATCTCTCTGGGAATATATATATATATATAATATATCCTCTAGGAGGAATATATAGAGAGAGACCAACAAAAGAATGGATATAATCCTTTTCTTTCCCAGGTCTAGGAAACTTACATGAAATTGACCTGGACTGGGAAATGGGGGTTCCTGGTTCAGGAGGGAGACACTAAGGCACTGGCCTCTCCCCAGCAGTTGTCTGGCCCCTCCACCTTTCCACCTTCCAGTTCCTCTGCCTCCACACCAACACCAACACCAACACCAACACCACCAGGGCGGAGAAGGCAGGTCTTCCCCATAGCTCCACAGAGCTGGTTAGGGTGCCACCTGCCCTGTATCATTGTGATATTTACTGTTTTTTATTTTTAATTTACACACTTGTTCATAATGAAGAAAGTTTATCATTTTATTATTTCTGGAATGCATTTTCAACTTCTGCAGAAATGAGAATTGCATTTGACTCCTTATGCGGTAGCTTCTTTTCTTTAACTCATTCTGTATATATCTTATTTTTTTCCCTATGTTAAAAGAGATAGAGAGAGCCTGATAGTGGAAACAATAACATGAAAATACATTTCTTAAACCTCACTTGCTCATGTAAAGACTAATTAGCAAGGCAGAATCTTATGCCCCACACAAAGCTTCCTGAATCAAAATTTACATTTTACCAGGATCCCTCATAGGTCAGTGGTAAGACAGGAATTATTTTACAGAATGTTAAACTGGTCTGAACTCGTGAACTCAAGTGATGCTCTCAACTTAGCCTTCTGAGTACTTGGGACTACGTGCATGTGCCATACCATCTTAATTCTTTCCTTTAGAGATAACTTCTACTCAATATTAATTTGTAATTCTACTTACAAATTACTTTTCTTGAATTTCAAAAAATTAAATAGACTAGGGAGTCAAACATTGACTATTCATAATATCTTTCACTGGAAATGGTAAAAAATGAAATAGAGGAGGAGGAGATTTTACTCAAACTCTAAGAGCTTAGTTCTTAGAACTTCAAATTCGCTGAAAATTTCAGATTGAATAGTGATAGTATTTGGTGAATATGATGCTATTGATAGGCTGTCTTTCACATGTTTGTATATTCTGAAAGAAGAATCTCATTGCCTGCATAAATCATTGGAAGTGTCTTCAAACAGCTTATGAAACAATTAAGGAACTAAGCATAGGAATTTGGAATAGTTTATCATATTTCTAAGTGATAAGGAGTTTAGCAATTGCATTACAGAACAGTGGTGGAGTTTAAAAGCAAGGGGACTTTAGATTTCATGGAGGCAACCGAACTTAATATTTTCATTTCAGAATAAATAAAAGTTAATTTACTAGTTTATACCCCAAAGTGGTATTCTAATTCAGTAATTGCTTCTTCCTATATTAGATGAAATATCAAGAAAGCTTCCTTCACCTAGGCGTCTAGTATTTGGTTATCTGGTGAAATGAGGAGTGAAATGAAATTTCTTAATTTTTTTTTTCTAAAAAAGTGTTAAGATAATGAAAAATATCTTCTGTAGTAATCAGTTGGTGGGTGGGTAGCACTTCTTTTTTGTTTAATTTTTTTTTAGCTAGCTTCA
The DNA here is from genome assembly GCA_963574575.1 of Galagoides demidoff. NCBI lineage: Eukaryota > Metazoa > Chordata > Mammalia > Primates > Galagidae > Galagoides > Galagoides demidoff. Next base: position 31,900 of record CAUYQV010050110.1, on the reverse strand, counting down.
TTATGGATTCATGCTTTAAATACATTGGACATATTTCAAACTATTGCAGTAAATACTGATACTCAAACTTTCTAAATGTTGGCCAATGGAAATCTTTTTTCAATAAATTCCTGAGTAATTTCAGCATAACACTTAAAATGTCTTTGGAAGATTCTTTGCTTTCTGATACAAAAATATAGTCCATTTCATGGTGAATTTCTCCTTCCTTGGTCTTTTCTAAAAGAAGCCTTGATTCCTGCTAGTGGGAATTGTAGTGTGTGTGTCTATGCATATTAATATAGGTATTTGTAGATGTATAGTACACACATGCACACATACACACACACATATAGAGATGAATCTGGATTTGATCTCTAGAGAGAGAGATCAATCTGGAGTCATTGAAAATAGGTGGTCATTGTTTCTAAGTTTATTCCTTGAAACAGAAAATATGGGGGTTTTTGAAGGATATTTTCTTAAGGATATTTTTGTTAAAATACCTCATCAATTTCACACTGCTACTTCTAATTTAAATTTAGACCTTCCAGGATTTTTACTTAAACTCTTTCTCATTATATGTGTTTCTGTTATATTCATGCTAAGAATTCCAGTTCTCAATAACACTGAGACTGTTAGAATTAAAGAGGAATTCTTCATTTTCTTTATCTAACAGCACACATACAAGTATATCAGTAAAAATATCTCAACGCTAAAACACAAATATGACTGCTTAAATGTTTACATTTTCTGTGATAATTTTAAAATCACCTTTATTGAGGCATAACAGTGTACAAAGAATTGAGCACATCCACAGAGCATGTTTTGAGGTTGTTGGACCAGGGCAAACACCCATGATGTCATCGCTACAATCCAGGCAATAGTTTTATCTTTAATACATATTTCCCTGGAGGGACTAGTCAAATGACGATGCCTTAAAATCACTTTTAATATTTCTTGCCTTTAAACTACCAACTGAAAACACAGTTTCATTTATTTCTTGCTTGATTTCTATAAATTTCTTTTAACAAATGCTGTAATTGCAAATGTACATGAAAAATGCTTATCTGTTTCCATAGTCGCCTGTGCAGAAGAAGCATTTTAAAGAAGTCCAGTACCTGGGATCCTCCCTCCACCCTATTTCCTCCTTCCTCTTAGGAAGGACTGTTCCCCTCTCCTTAATGTTTAAATTATTCTTCTCTTCAATATTTACTTTTCTTTTCTTAATATAGACAGATATTTCTTTGTCAATAATTTGGTATCTATGTAGGTCCATATTTTCATTCTTGTGGTTACCTTCATACTAAAAACTTTTACCATACCTTCTTGAATCCTCCTTTTTTGTTAAAGTATATCAGTTCCCTGTTATTAGTGATAATGAAATTAGCTACTAAATTCTTCCCTCTGTTCTCTTTTTCCCTCAGCATCTGATCTGAAGCAATTCAGTTTGACTCATAGTTAATAACTATATGGCCGTTAGTAAGCATAATCCATCCTCTCTTTTTTTTTGGAGTATAATGATGTTATTCACATTTGATTCAGCCTCAATTTTGAATCAACTCCATTCTGTAAATATTCTCCAGTTTTCTTTCCTTCATTTCCTAGAAATCATAAGTTTAGAATATTTTAAAATATTATTTCCTGAATGTACCGTATGTTCAACTTTGAATCATATTTATTGAATACATTATCTAATTATAGTTTCATACTTTAATGAAATGATTAAATGAATTTGTTATAATTTAATATGTCTTCCCATATTATTTTTTAACTTCCAGAAAAGTTTGAAATTAGTTATAGAACCTAAGGGTTGATTATTTCTGTCAAGAGATCAAGGTAGAAAAGCCCCCAATTAGTTCAAAATCCTGAGGGTGACATGGTGAGACTCTGTCTCAAAAAAAAAAAAAAAAAAAAAAAGAAAGAAAAGAAAAGAAAAGAAAAAAAGCAAAAGAATCAGAAGAGAATCAGAGCAAGATGAGCACTGTCTGGCTTTATGGGCTAATGAGTATGCTGAAAACTTGAAGGTTTCATGAATCAATAGTCATTTATTATCCTAAAAAAGTTTTCTCAATTTTAAGATAATTATTTTAAATTTCCCTACAGATAAATAAAAACCTGGATTAATTCTCTACTTGTTATTATTAATAATTTGAGAATTGCAATTCTGATATCAAAAACTTAAGACGTAAGATCTTTTATCCCCCATTTTTAATATATAGCTGTATACATATTTTAACCTCTACATTGACATGTAACAGTATTTATTAAGCCACATTTTCTATTAACTAGGGATTGACTTAAACTAATCTCCCAAATCAAAATAAGAGTGATAGTAACTAAAATTACTGTTGAGTTTGAAACAAAATGTGTGTAACCGCTTAATGAATGACAGTTACTTCCTATGTTGCAGCAAGTTGACATTTCCACACTGCCATCCCCTTTATTTTTAATTTCTTTTTTATTTTAGATACTACAGGGGTGCACCCATTTTGGTTACATAGTTTGCATTTGTACATTTTAAGTCAATGTTGTAAGTGTGCCCTTCACCCAGAGAATGTACATTGCCCCTGTTAGGCCTGAGTTTACCCTCTCCTTCCCGACCCCTTTCCCCCTACTAGATTTCTGTTGAGTTTTACTACCTCTGATAAAAGTAACCAGCAGATGTATAATTCCTCTAATCTTGTTAAAATAGATAATGGAAGGATCTAAATCATCGGTTCTCAACCTGTGGGTCAGGATCCCTTTGTAACAATGAGTTTATATTGCAGCATTAGGAAGGTTGAGAACCACTGTTCTGAATGAAAGTGGGTTAACCATTTGCTACATGGCACTTTAAGGAAACGTATGCTCATTTGCTCCCCCTTTCTCTAAGTGTATCATACTGTCCCCGCTGTGAGTCGGAGTACCATTTGGAACCTGAGATTTGTGGACCTTTTTGTACCACATACTTCATTTGTAAGTTATTAAAAATATATTTATAGCAACATATTTATTGAGCACCTCTTATGTACCAGTCATTGCCAAAGACACTTGTATTAAAACAATAAGTCATACACAAAGCAAGCCTTCTGATAACTGCCCGTCCAGAGTCCAGAAGAGACTTGAAAACAGGCATTCGTAATGTAGGGAAGAATGTGGCAAGTGAACCTTCCGTATAGAAGATCAGATTATAAAGCAATCAAAGGCCTGGGAAGTGGAATTCCAGGCACCTGGCTGGGCTTAAGTATTTCTTTAATATAATTTGATTTTATGTCATAAAATGCACTCTTAAAATGCACAATATAGGTTTGGACAGTCCCACTTGGCAATTGCGTATCTGTGGGAGTAATATTGTGTTGGCAAAGAGATAAATAAGATACCTCATTCTACCTTTAACACTATTGGATTTCTGGCCAACAATTTAAATAGATCATGAAGGAATTGATCTAGAAATCTTAATGAAGACCTTACTCTAGCAATCAGAAACTCATACCATAGTTTTTAGAAAGTTTTGAATTTGTGGTTGGAGAAGGTGCATGTGCCCATAATCCCAGCTCCTTAAGAGGCTGAAGCAGTATTGCTCGAGGCCCAGAGTTGAAGGGCGCACTGAGATCTCCGTCTCTATAAAAATAATTTTTTTAATGTATCTGGCTCAGGGGCTCATGCCTGTAATCCTAGCACTTCGGGAGGCCAAGGCAGAAGGCTTTCTGGAGCCCAAGATCTTGAAGTTACAATGAGCTGCAAAATTTGGCCACTGCACCCCATCTTGGGTGACAGAGTGAGAGTCCTATCTCTAAGAAAAAGTGAAATAAAAATAAAAAACAGAATTTGTGCCAATAAATTTTAACATTCCTTATGCTTATGATGTCTTTTAAGTTATAATAGATTTGTTTGAAATATGTCATGATTTAGACACAAGAAAATCTTTTTAAAATAATTTGTAAAAAAATTTGTAATATATGTGAACTTTTAAAGGAACCTTTTAATATGTTCATATAGTGTCTTGGTGCACACCATAATTTTACTGAGTCATGAACACAAGTATGAACTTAGATTTCAACTCCATAAAGAATTCACTGCCTACCGTTTCATAACTTTAATTAAATGTCTCAGTATCATACCTATATTTGTTGAGGATCACTTCTATGGCCCATTAGACTTATTTAATAGATGTGAAAGAAATGTCACTGATTTCTACTGGGAAAACTCCATTGATTCTAATTAGGTGAATTAGTTCATTTCTATATATTGATATGATAGCAAACCATTTGTATGTGCACTTCTGTGAGCTTAATAGCCTTTTAAAGCATCTATGTAGCATAGAGGTTAGGAATAAGGCCTGATTTTCTGTGCATGAGCAGATTGATGAAATTGTAAAATAACTAAGTTAGAGAAGACCTGGGTATTAGAGACTATTTACCATTTCATGGACATTACACAATTAAACATATAATATTTTTCTGCATTTGGTTATATTAGGGCAAAATAGTAAAAGGAAAAGTAATTTGGGGGATAAATATAGTAGTATCAGTTTTAGTATCAGTTTAGCGGTTCAGTAATATGACAGCTGAATCCAGCACAGAGTGGGCCTGTAATTATATCTCATCTGCCTCACAATGTGCTCATCAGCACAGAAATCTGAATGTTCTGAGATTTTCGAGATGCTGTAGCTTTACTTTAGGATGCAAGGTGGTGCTGTTTCATTTTACAAACAAAAACCAATGCTGCAAAAAGCTAGCACAGCTAGAATGCGGACATCGTATCTTATAAAGAGAGCAAGAAGCACAAGCAGACAATTCCATACCTCTATTGCCAGTTATGATTTTGTTTAATGGAAAAATAGATAAATTATATCTATATACACTGCATAATGTAAGTACAGAGGCAATAACGATATTCAACCAAGGATGAAATGCTTATTTTTTAGTAGTTTACAGGGTTCTGTGGCCTACAATATTGGTAGAGATTGCAAAGGCCTGGCCTTGAAGGAATAAAAATATGTGCCTTATGAAAAATAAGTGAAAGTTAAAGATTATTTCTAGTTATTTTTGGCTTTCTGTACTGACAACACTACTTTAGTGATTTTGAAAATGAAAATCCAAGCTCCTTTTTCAATTCTTAGCTTATTGCCCTGTGTATGAGTGAAAACCAAAGGATCCACTCTCTTCTATCTGTTAAGGTGCCAATCACCTCTGCCCAGTAACTGTGTGAATTTAACTGCTACAAAGAGTCAGGCTTTCTTTCATATTAACCTTTCTCTAGATGTGCCATTACTCGGCATAAAGAAGATAAATTAGAATTCGAGGTCCTGTTTCAATGTCAAATTTCCTGTGTGACATCAGTCAGTTTAGTAATCTTTCTGGGCCTGTTTTTAAATACAGCTTAAAGAGATGTTTAATGCTAACATTTTTATAGTAATTCTTGAGGAATTTGTTAGGTTTGTAAAAGAAATTGAGAAGAATTTTTTTTTAAGTCACAGACATGTTTATTAGTAATGATTGGTAATGTAGAGCAATTTGTTCCGTGTTTGTTGATATCCTTGGCAGATACTTTGCAAAAATAATTGTCACCTGTAATAGTTTTGTCAGGTCCTTCTTTGTACCTCAATCTATTAATCTTATATCTGTTGGCTATTGAAAAGGAAAATTAACACTAAAGTTCTGCTAAGGCCTTGTGAAATATAATATCCTTGACTGATTTTTTTCAACCTATCTTTTTACCCTGACACATCAGTTATTCAAATGCTACTCTAAAAATCAGCATTAATGCCAATTTACTTTTCTTTTTATACTTTCACAATTTCTTTACTAAATGCTGACTTGTATTTTCCAATATTAGGGAAGAAACGACTGCGTTATTCTCTTATTCTGGCACAAAGGAGACTTATTTAAATAATGTTTTATACTTGGCTTTACTGACAGAATAAATAGTAGACTCATTTAGTGATGATATTATATTATATGCTGTTATTTATTCTATGGCATACAGAAACCTCATTAATGTAACCTTGAAATGAAATTTATGCCAGCAAGATTAAGTGAATGAGGATAAAGAAAGCAAGGTAGTTCACTCAGCAAGAAAACCCTATCATAAAAATGTTTAATAGATAGTAACTAGCCTGGGTCTGCTGAAGGGATCACATGGCCACTGACATTTTCCCCCTTTCCCTAAAACTTAATGTCTAGACACTATGGCACAAATATCAGAGATTTTTCCTTTTTGAAAAGTGTCTGGTATCTTAGAAGGCACTGTTGTGTTGGCATATAAATTATGTCTTTGAGTCTCATAGGATTTGAAACATAGCTATGCAGCTGATTGCTGTGTGGTCTAGGAAAAATTAAGTTCTGTGTGGTTCAATTCCTTACATACATTCACATTATGGGGATAATAATTTTTTATAGTTGGATATATGAGATGATTCATATATAGTGCCTAGCAAACAATAAGAATTAACTAATTACTAGAGTTTCTATTTTTTAGTAAATGCACATTTAAAAAAAAATCTTCAAATACTCTCAAAACACACAATTATTCAGTTTTACTCATTTGTTTCCTATCAGGTATATGCGAGAGAGGGAAGTGGCTAAAAACAAATTCATTGCTTCCAGAGAGAATAGTACAGAAAAAGCAGGACTAGGGAGAGGCAGGGAGTAACTTGACAATGGAGAAGCTTGGTGTCAAGGCCAACATGGGCAGTATCACTCATTCTGGTGTGTGGATCCTTGATGTGACATAAGGAAGTGGAAACTTACCTCTGGGGTCTTTCTCCCCAAACACATAACCCTAGTCCAGTCATGAGATAAATACCAATTAAGGGAAAATGTACAAAATACTTGACCCATACTCCTCACTATTCTCAAGGTCATCAAAAACAAGGACAGCCTCAGAAAATGTTATATCCAGGAGGAGACTTATGGAGGTGTGATGACTGAGGTGATATATCATCCCAGATGGAATCTTGAAACCCAAAGAAGACATTAGATTAAAAACTAAAAAGATTTGAATAAAGTGTGGATTTTAGTTATTAATGTGTCAGAAATGGTTAATTTATTATGATAAATGTATTTTTATAATATATTTATAATATGTTAAAATAGAGGTAACTATGTATTATAGACACATTGTCTTCTTTTCACATCTTTGGTGAAATTAAAACAGGTTTCTTTCTTTTTTTATTAAATCATAACTGTGTACATTAATGCAGTCATGGGATACAATGTGCTGGTTTTATATACAATTTGAAATATTTTCATCAAACTGGTTCACATAGCCTTTATGGCATTTGTTTTAAAACAAAAAAGTTTTATTAAATAACATTTTAAAAAACAAATTGTCACAGTTTTTAATGTGTTCATCAAAATAAATTTTTCCTGCTGGATACATACTTACAAAATGATTTATACATAGCATTTTTTTCTGCTTGTAAAAGAAATATAAATTCATTTTACAAATTTTAGAAAGCATTAACAAATAGAAGAAAATTTAAAATCACTGAAACTCCATTCCAAGTAGTAACAATTATTACTGTTTTGTCTTTTTTTCTTTTCTTTTTTATATTTATGTAAATATAAATACATTTTTAAAGTAAAAATTGTACCACACTCCCAGGTGTCATTTTATCTACTCTCTAAATATACAATGAATAAATGTCTACCCATGACACTAAACTTTCCTTTATTCCAAGAGTGTAAAATAGTTTATTTTTAAAATAAATGCTAACTTCAGTCTAATGTTCCTAGCTATTAGAAATGTGTGGTCGAGAAGGAACCAGGAGCCATGTCTTGAGTCATTAGGAGGGGCTGACATACCTGGGCAGTGATATATGTTGTAAACCAGTGAGTTTCAACGGTGTACTATGGAACACTGGTGTGCTGTGAGAGGATCTTTCGAGGGGCACCATGAAAATTTTTAAAGGTCTTTAATTTATTCTTTTTTTTCACTCTCTTTTTTTAAATTAACATAATTTAAGTATGCCAGGGAAGTTTAACCATAGGTTTAAGGGATATGAAAAGGTTGGAAAACACTGCCGTAGACCCATGTGAAAGTTCTCACAGTACACAGCCATGTATGTCTTGCCCCATATCTACATTGTTTTTCTCTATTTTTGTCGTTCAAATTGCTTACGTGATTGTAAGACCAAGAAGTCCCTTGATCTGCCACAGCAAACTGGAAATCCAGAAACACCAATGCTATTGTTCCAAACTCAAAGGCTGATAACCAGGAGAACTGCTGTCCAAGGGCCACAGGTGGCTGTCTCAGCTCAAGCAGAGGGAGCAAATATGCCCTTTTTTTACCTTTTTGTTCCATTCAGTCCCTGAAAGGATTGGATGATTCCCACCACCTCCTTTGAGGTGGTTTTCTTTGCTTTAGCTACTAATGCAAATGCTAATCTTTCCACTCATAGACAACACCCAGAATTATTTTACCAGGTAGTTCGGCATCCCTTTGTTCAATCTAGGTGACACATTAAGATTAACCATTACATGTCCTCTTTAGTAGCAATGGCCAATTTCAGTGCCTATGTGATACTGTGGAACATTCTTTTTGGTTGTGTTTCCCCCCCAACTTCCTTGAGCCTGCTTACCACAAGGAGATGGAGATAAGCTTCAAAAATTAGTAAGCTTGAAGATGTGTGTATATATTTCTTATTATGAATCTGAGTCATCCTCTAATCAGTTCTCTAACTTAAAAGAAAGCACTTGGCCATCGTCACTATAATCAGCCAGAAATAGCCATTTAATGTTGGGTGATACTGTCTGATATACTTATCCAGCCCAGGCAGAAACATGGGTAGTTTAAAGATATGTTGTTATTTTATTAAAATGGGATAATAATATATTCATGAACATTTCATTCACTTTTATTTGAATCAGAAGAAAAAGAAACAGGAAAAACCAAAGGATTTGATGAACTTCAGATAAATGTTTCTTCATTTTAGGGTGTGTTATTGGATAAGGATTGGGGTTTATGAAACACATTATGAGGGTGAGTCATTATGTGTCTGATTTTTTTCAATCTCTGTGTTTCAGTTTTTTATGGTATCAATTTACTCTGGCTGTAAATGATGAGGTAATTAGCTGCAGGATAGGGCTTATTAATAGGCCTATTAACATGACTGCCTGAGACATCTAGGTAACTGATCCTTGTTCTTGTTCCAGACCCAGGTTAAGGAATGTACTTACATCAGGCTGTGTAAGCCTGGAGAGACTGATAAATGGTATCTGTGCTGATGCTGGGTGTATGGGACCTCAGCTTGTTATTATATTTTACATTATGTAAACTCTGAGATTGATGGGGAGCTCTTGGCCCAGGGGAGATGGTCCTGGGCACATATTAAGCTATCTTGAATTAACACTATTCCAACTTTAAATTTGTAAGCATATGTTTCAAGGCAAGGCTGGTAGGAGACCAGAAAACATCTGAAGTGACTCACACACAATCAGATGTTATCTCTGCCAACTCCTTTTGAAGACTTTAGGGTCCAGATTTTTATATTTTCATTGGCTCAAATATGTTGATTTCTCCTTTGTGTACTAGGTATTACTGACTTTTTCTGCAATCCTATGTAAGTAAACTTTCTGTGATGGATTTAAGTGGTATGTGTGCTTGTTTTTTTCTATTGGTTTTCTCCTACTTTTGACACAGGATAACAGAGTGAAAATACGGTATAATTTTATCACTTTCTTCTTTCTCAGAATAGTTATATGAATTATGATATATTATTATTATAATTTAAGGCAATTATTTCTGTTTTGTAAGCATTACTTCTATACAAAGTAGTTATTTGTGTCATATATACTCAGGTATGTATATACACACATATGCATGTATGTATGGTGCTTACTTTTAATTCTTTTTACAAGGTCATTCAATTAAGTTTGCAAACTCATCCTAGAAAAAGTACTACATAACTCATTGCTGATTATCACTATGATCACACTCTAAGTACTCCCCTTGGCCATCCTGTGACTATAGTAATTAATATTCACCAATGAAGTACATAGCACTTTTTCTAGGATGAGTTCAATACCTTAGCTGACCTGCTGTCAACATCTTCTTTGTTAATATTATATATTGTAAATTTCTTGATGTAAATATCCTCCAAGAGGAATCATAGCAGCTGTATTACTTGAATTGATAATTGAGACATAGATTGTACAGCCTCCAGGATGCTTTGGTCCATGTTTGTTTCTTTCACAACTTTGTACACATGGATTTATTAGCTTCTGGTATTGTACACTATGAACTAAAGTCCCAAATAAGCCTTATTTTTTCCTTGTTGTGTCCTTATTAATCTTTCAGGGTGACTTAAGATTCTTTCTTTATCCTGGATATTTAATAATGCAGGTCATATGACCTGCATTATTAGGATATGACCCAGTGTTAGCTGTACTATCTTAGACTGGAAAATGATGTGCCACCCAATCCACAGAAGCTTGCTCCTTCATTTCAGACATTTCTCATATCCCTCATCATTGAATAATTTCTCATTCTATTTTTTAAGTTCCCTATTTCAGGAATGTAAATTTTTCTGATGTATTATATATATTGCACAACCATTTTATTTATTTTAGTTTTTAGAGTCAGGGTCTTATCTGTCACTCAAGCTGGCATGTAGTGACACAATCATAGGTCACTGGCACAGGCTGAAGTGAGGCTTCTGAGTAGCTCAGACTACAAAACCTCCTGAGTAGGTAGGACTACTAGTCATGTGCTACCAATCCTGGCTAATTTTTTCAAACCTTCTGTAAAGACTGTGTTCTCATTAAATTGCCCAGGCTGATCTTGAACTTCTGGCCTTGAGCAATCCTCTTGCCTTAACCTCCTAAAGTGATGGTGTGACCCACCATGCTCAGCCTGAATTGTACCACCTTTATCTTCTCCCTAACTGCTTTAATTTATCGGAGTTCTTTGTGATTATCTGATCATCTCAGGACTTATTTATGTATCAGAATTTCCATTTCATTTTTTCATATATCCTATTCTTCTGTTTCTAAATATATTAGTTATCCTTTTATTTAAGCCCTTAGTTCCATAGCACTTATAAAAAATATTTCATTCTCTTATTTAATTTCTAATTTTGATGTCTTGTTTTTCTGATTTTTCTTCTTATTTTGCTGTTCTGTTACATCAAATCTCTCCTGGAAATTCTCCATTTCAGTTAGTACTGGTTTTACTAGATTCAATAATAAATTCCCAAATAGAATTATTCAAAAGAAATGCAGGTATATTTTCCTCTTATGTCCAGGATGTCCCAGGTTGGTGGGTGATTCTTCACATAGATGTTCTTAAGACTTGGGCTAATTATGACTCTGGATCTTCAACACATAGCTTTCAAGTTCATTTTAGGCATTTACACTCTTCTCAGGCAGAAGGAAGATACTTTCAGAGCCAGAGATTTGATTTCTCTGTAACCCCGACAGGTATACCTTCCATACATTATTTGCCTCCATAGGCAACAGCATGGTTATATGTATGCCCACACTTGATTATCCAGGTAATGTGGTCTTTAACTGGACTTTCATCTACGGAGGGAAATTGGAGTTGGTAAGACAGTAGTAGTTCCAACCAAACCTTGTATTCCTTGGCTTATATTTTTTCCAGACCGAATAATTATTATTTACTTTTTTATTTTGTAGCATATTTGCAGATTTCGTTTGTCATTTCATTTCCTTTGGATGATGTTTAAAGAATTTTGCCTAAGCTTTCTTTTTGTGCTAATATATTTTGTTCAGCATATCCTTGAATTTTTTTTTTTTGAGATCTGTTTAATTTCCCCTCTTAGCTAACTTTTGTAAAATAAGCATTTTACATTCTAGCCATACTTTTTAGCCATTGGGCTAAATTAGCCATTCTCTTAAGCAAGAGAGTGTAGGAAGAGAGTTAAAAGTAGTGCCATGAGACTTTAGATTCTATTTTTTTTTTTAGTAACTGCAAATATATTTTTAATTTTCAAAGTACATTTATATTTCACTGAGTACTGAGAAAGGGTAGTACTTGGTAGCCTTTAATAAAAAATGATTACTTTTACTAGAATATCAGTGAAATTAGTTAAGAATGCATTTTCATTATGTTTGTATATAGTCTATGAGAACAGATATAGGCAACTTGTTCAGCATTATAAAGAATATTTCCATATAATGCCTAATGGAAAATTATAAAATCATTCCTTTATATCCAATCAATGAATGCTATATGCATTGCTATAAACTTGAAGGGGCAAGTCTTCATTTGGTATTTTCTTTAAGGGAATTAAATGCCCATTCCTTAAGTATATCTGAGATTTCACTTCGAAGGAAGAGAAAGTATAGTATAATTCTCTATTTGTCATCTGAACTTTTAGTGGAAAATCAACACCCTTTAGGTAAACTTCATTTTCCACATTGGAAAAACAGCTGGAAATAATTTCTAGTTTTTGTGGCCATTATGAATTTGTTCTCGAAATGTGGATGAGGGACCTTTAAGTAGATTCTATGTGTTTTATGATTTTGTGTCTAAATTTGCAAAGGCAACGAAAGTCCTTCATTATTTTGGCAAATGAATAGACCATTCCTAATTCTAAATGCAATGGCTCATGAAATAGAGAAAATACACATTATTTGCTTTAAAAATTTGGAGCTATGAGCATTTAAGTATATGATCAAATATCAAAAATACTACACAATGCTGGCATCAAACACTCATTAGAAAAATAAAAGAAGTCAACTTTACAAAATAATATTCCTTAGATGACAATGGAAAATTTTTAGTTGATGTAGAATGTAAAGTCTCTGGGGAGAGGACCTGTGGTGAAACTGCAGCTTCAGTTACACACACAGCAGCGATTCTGTGTGTCTGGAACACAAGCCCTGTGCTTGGATTTATGACTGCCATGTGCAGTGTATTCCATATATACTTTTTTTTCTTTTGCTCTAGTTTCATTTTTATAGACTGCCATATACTATATATGAACTCATTTTTACACTAAACACTTTGGCAAACTCACCTCAGTGTTTAAGGAATTGCCTGCCTATTTAAGAACTTGGCTTAAAACCACAAAGGGGCAAATGGTAGAAAGATGGCAAAAATCTGCATTTAGATTAACAGCCAATGAGCAGAAAATAGACACTGACACACAAGTTAGGCTGAGTGTCTAAAATAAGTTATGCTTAATTATAAACTATGCAAATTTTTAATCTGCATTAAACCATAGGTTTCATTGGGCTTTCAAACCTGTGAGGCAAGGGAGTTACTGCGCGTGTCCAGTCCTGGGGAAGCTCCTCATTTCAGGTGTTTAGAATCCTGCACAGAGATATCACATGTGATTTTTAAGGCATCCTTGATCATTTTGTTCTATTTTTTTAATTTGATTTTTTTCAAATGAGATTATTTTGGTCCCAATAGTTTGCTAAGTTGAGTTAATTTTTTTCCCTGCATTCCTTAGATTACAATAATACATATGCAGAGTGCATGAGAGCCACATTTCTGTCACTAGAAAGCTAGCTATCGTGATGGCACAATGTGGTCGTTAGGAATATAACTGAACATGTTGTAAAACTCTACTAATGTTCCACCTGCGTCCCACAGATATGCCTCCCTCACAGTATCTTCACCTCAGCTGAGGCAATAGTTCATTCTCTCCGCACTTGCATCTAATTAGTCCAAATGTCTGGTTAGATCTATTTTCAACATTCTCTGTATCCTAGAATCTGAACATCATCCTCACTGCACCAGCATCACTCTGACCTAGGCTACCAGGACCTCTTTCCTGGATTATGACATAATCTCCAGTCAGGTCTTCTGGGTTCAACCATCACTCTGAGAGTCTGCCTGCAGCCCAGCATCCTGTTATGTCCCCAAACTTCAATGACACGGTGTAACCATAAGGCCCTCTAACAAAGTAAGAGTATGAGCTAGTTTTGGCTATATATTATTACATAAGGCTTAGCTCTGGGAAGGAAAAATGTAGATAATTATCTAATCGATACATGATGCCGTACAGAACACATTCTATATTTAAAGGCTCTGGCTGAAGAAGCAGACTAATCTAAATTCAAATTCAATTTCCCCCATCAATTACTACCAACTATGATTTTAGAAATGTGATTGCTGTCTCCAAACCTCAATAGTATCATCTGTAATATGTGATCAAAATAATACCACACCATTTTATATCATTATTATTATTATTGTTATAATGTTCAAGACTGATACACCAAACTCCCATCAGGAAAACATAAACCACCTCGTATACTTATAATGTTTATAAAAGAGCATAGAGCTCCTGCTTTTTAGTTTGGAGAGATATAGGGTGGTGCTACTAGTGACTCAGGGTCATCCTTGCAAACTTAGAGACATAACGAATATGTCAAGAGCAAGCCGAAACCACAGAACAGCCACAATTAAAAACTGCCCAGCAAAGATGAAGGTGAGAATACCCTGGCTTCTCTCCAGTGCCTTCCAAAGGCACTCCCAGCAGTGTCTCCATGGTCAGTCAATGCAGCCATGAACCAGCTGACTGTGGATCTTGAGAAATACAGTTCAAAGAAATAAGTTCTTTGGAATTGGTACATGTCAAAGTAACACTGAATTGCCTAGGTAAATACTTCTTGCAGATTATGCTTTATATTGCTTTTACACCCTCATATATATGTATATTACATATACATATATGTATATGTGTTTATATATATATATATATATATATATGAAATCAACCTTCTTTTTTTTTTTTACAAAAGGTTTTTATTGGTGGGGGGATGCTGCGGAGCAGTACCAAGGAGGAGAGAGAAGAGATGAGAGAGGAGAGAGAAGAGAAGAGAGGGAGGAGAGAGGGGAGAGAGAAAATCAACCTTCTTAATGAGCATAAAGATTACATATAACTGTCAACTGGGAAAGTACACCAGTTATAAAATTTCAGAAAAAAAATTGTACAGTGTTAATTGCAGTTCTTCATTGATGTAGAAACATGAAGAAGCCCTTGAGATATCTGAGTCATGTAAATGGAAAAAAATAACTTAGCCTCAGTTGAGATCCATAAACAAAAAGAAACAAAGCTGGTGATTAAAGTAGATACAGTCATCATTAACTATTTTCATTCATGATCATTGGGGAAAAGTCCTATAGATTTTAAATTCCCATCTATTGTGTTGAATGATACACATTTACAAATGTTCATGAAAATGACCTTAGAATGTAGAGGCACAGTCAGGAAGTATGTCCGTGCTAAAACCTGCTTGCAATACTAAAGATGTTAAAAATACATGTTCTGCAAGAATTTGAAATACCTGAATTTCTATTTTGGAAGTGAGCTCAGCCTTGTAGTATGGCAAGGAAGGAGCTTTACAGTTATCCCAGATGAGAAAGATCAAGGAAGCTGCATTATTTTTTACTGGGTTAACATAAAGCCTAAGAGTCACCCACATATACCCAAACAATCTGAAGAAAAAGCATAGAGACACAGTATCAATATTAGTAAGGACCAAATGTTTCTATGTCTACAAAAAAATTTTTGGTTTGATCCATTTTCTACTTGTAATTGAGTAAGATCAAGTAGACGGCAGACGTTTTTGATTGCTTTGGATAATTCTGTAGATATGCTCTGTTGCTGTCATTAGTAGCATTAGTTCAACATTTACAGAAAGAAAACCAGGAAGCTAATGCTCTAGGCTAGGAATTAGGCTAAGAATAAAAGGCAATTAAATGTAAGACATGAATTAATACCGAATCAAACTCTGGCAATAAGAGGGGGCCTTTATTATTCGAGATGAAGCTTTTGAGAAATAGGATTATACAAACTTTAAGAATCCTGTCTAAATTTTGTTTTGCTACCTCCAGGATAATTTTCTTTGAGGTTAACAATAGGCGTCTTGTCTGCTGTGTTTATATTCCAGAGTATTCACAATATATGGCTGTATGTCTGTGCTGTACACAGCTGCGTGGCTCTGCAGTAGGAAGAGTCCTAAACTAGTTGATTTGAAGAAGTCCAAACAGCTTGCACATGAACTTTATAATCTTGTCAAAGGAGGGCAATAATAAATGGAAAGAATTAGCATTGTGCAACTTATTTTAAGCAAGTATAACCACATTTGTTTCCTTCAGGATTACATAGAAATATTGACAAGTAACAACTCTTGGTTTTAACCTAAGCTGTAAGCCACTGTTACTGCTGACCTTTCTCTAATTTTTCCTTCTTGAATAAAAGCAGCATTCGAATTTCTCAGTACGTTTCAGTGTTGCCTAAAAGACAAACATTTTTCTATAAAAACTTTCTGAAGAGCTTTGTGACTGGGCTATAGTCTTTAGGTAAATTTCATCCCTTTTTTCTTCTTTAAAAAAAAATTCCTTTCTATTCCGTTTAAAATGTACAATGTGGAGTAAAGTCACTCATTAGGAATGGCTGCTAATTAGATTTGCCCATAACTGTATGACTTTAAGTTATTGTGTCCTTTAGATTTAAATGATCTCTAATGCGTTTAAAGTTAATATTTGATGAAAACTTGTTAATATTTAAATAGTTTGCCTAATGCAACAGTTTCTACTAAAAATAGGAATATATCATGTAATCTTGTGGAACTGAAGGAAGGCACAACCACAAATGATCCTCCCTGTGGTCGGTTACACTTCACTATTTTCAAGACTTCAGACTTTCCAGAAGTTCACAAATAGAACTAATGTGAATTTGAATGAGTTGATAACTTTTACGTTTTCATTTTGAATGTGCTTATATTGAACTTTTGTTATTTTCTAGAGACTTTAAAATTTATTATCAGCCTATATTCCTATATTTTCTTTTTCTGTTTTTTTTAGAGAAAAAGTCTCACTTTGTCACCCTTGGTAGAGTGCTATGGAGTCACAGCTCACAGCAACCTCCAGCTCTGGGGCTTAGGCGATTCTCTTGCCTCAGCCTTCCGAGTAGCTGGGACCTGCCACAACACATGGCTATTTTTTGGTTGCAGTTTGGCTGGGGCCAAGTTTGAACCTGCCACCCTTGGTATATGGCGCCAGTGCCCTACTCACTGAGCCACAGGTGCCATCCAGCCTATATTTTCAATAGTATAAAACTATTTATAATCTAATGAATAAAATATAAAAGATTGATGAATTTTCAATTTTGATTTACCTAGATTTTACATGTTGAACTAAGTTGGTGACTTTATTAGTAGCTCTGTAGAATAGTCTATGGTTTTTAGAAAAAAAATATGATTTTAGCAGGAAAATATAAGGAAGATTTAAAAATTATTTGTGTTGTAGAGCACTGTGATTTAGAGCATTTAAGGAGCAGTAGGAGAGAATTTCAACTAGAGTGCTCGCAGTGCAGGGACGTGGCTCAGGGAATGGCCTCAGCATCACAAATACAGGGTCTGGCTGGACCCGGGCTTGTTTATATTGATGTTTTTTCAAATTGTGCTTCATAGTTTATTATTAAGAATAAGTTGACTTATTTTTAGTGTCAAGTGGCAGAATTTCTTAGTCTCATCCCTTCCTTAGCAGGATGCTGGGGAAGAAATAGATAACATATGCCTTAAAAGTCCTTTTCTTTTCTTTTTTATTTTAGTATAGCAAATCCTCACTTAATATCCCTGATAGGTTCCTGGAAACTACAACTTTAAGCAAAAGGACATACAAAGAAACCAATTTTACTATAGGCTACATTGAGATAAATAAGAATGGAGTACCTAAGGGCTATTTCTGTTCACAAAAACATCGCCAAACTTCGAAATAAAGACCGAAACACTTCCCCTGTTGAACCCTGAGATTTATGTAAGCTTCCCATACGTTTAAGGAAGATTAATGGAAACAAGGTAATTACTTACCTGCGTGTCCTGCCTGTTCTTGTTCAGGACTGCAGGTGGCACGGCAGTGCCAGGTGGGAGCCAGCTTTGGACAGGACACGGTTCCTTCAGAGGCACAGTCACACCTTACTGCTCAGACGGGACCACTGAGACGCACCAGTGGACAGAACTGCACACCTTAGAGATGTGGGAGAAAACTGGAAGCTCTGGAGGAAACCCACACGGACATGGGGAGAACGTGCTGGAGGCTGTGGAGGAAACCCGCAGGGACATGGGGAGAACGTGCTGGAGGCTGTGGAGGAAACGCGCAGGGACATGGGGAGAACGTGCAGACTCCAGGCAGCAGCTCTCACTGGAATTGACTTTTTTTCACATCAGCGTTAAAAGGAAATGACATTGAATGAAATGCTGTTATTTTATTTGTGGACCTGCTGTCCACAAATGTTCCTGAATAAAAAGGATGATCTTAGGGGTGTCCTGTGTCTGTTTGTAACTAGTTAGGACCTGAAAAGTGGGTGCAAATCCATCTCTGTCTGCACATTTTCCAATATCTTCTTAGAATCGAGGTGCCGTTATGTGACAGTCACATACCATGCGGGGGGCGGGGGTCAGGGCTGGTTTCTTTCCCCCATTCCTGACCTCCCCCACACTGGTTTGCAACTTTAAAAATGCATTGCAATACATTTATATTTGACATTTCTCGAGAACTTTCACTCAAAAAATCCATATCAATATCTTACATATACATGAAGAGTTTGACCAAAAAAACCTTATTTTCAATGGTAATTTTCATTTTTTTTTCTCTTTGGTACATTATTCCATTTGTTACTCAAACTTATAGAAGTTCTCATGAATATAGATTAGAAAAGATGTATTTTGCAGAGGAAGAAATTGAAAACTCAGAGAAAAATGGTTTTCCAGAATAAATGGAGTGCTCCTTGAAATCTGGGTTGTTTTGATTTTGGATGGAAGACACTGCCCCGGAGGCCGCACCAGGCCAGAAATCCTGGAGAAACTGACTCCGCCTGCCTGCCGGGAACGGAGAGTCCCTCTGCACGGAATACTTCTGTCACCTGTGGAAACAGTAACTTCTCTCAAGAGTTCCACAATTGGAAGTAATCTCCCCTTTCTCCCTCGGGCTTTCTCATCATGGAGTTTTTTGTCCGCTCTCCTGGTGTTTAATTATTCATCTTCGTGTTTTCCCGAGACTGCAAAGTCAGGAACCAGGATTTATTTATCTTTTTGTCTTCCAAGAAAGTATTTTTCATATGATAGGACTACATATGCATTTAATTATTTGATAAAATACATCATTAGATAATGTGTGAGAAAAGAAATTCGTGCGAGACGATGGAGAAAATGAGCACGGCACAAACATTCAGGAACTATGAAAAACTGAAGTGACACACACGTCAACAGTCTCTCTAATAAGCTGGACAAATAAAGTCTCCAGCCTGTAGGAAGCATGTGGGAAGGTAAGTAAAACCATTATAGGAAGAACCAATGAAAGAGTCCTTATTTAAAATGCCAGATGGAAAATTTGCATTGAACTCCTGCAGTGGGTGATGTGGGGTGGAGAATTATGGGGAAGTTGAGCGACTTTATTTGGACTGTGTAAACCACTGAGAAGACAAATATTCCCGCTATGTGTTGATTCCTTGAAAAATTTTGAGTGAATAGAAAATGATTCTACACAAGGTGCTGAGAGTTCTTTGGGCAAAACCGCATTCCAGAACTCCTGTGAAATCCTCCTAATTTTGATGATGGAAGTTTAGAGTATAATGTGGCATATTGTTATACTTCTTATGCCTTGTGAATCAGTTTTAAAAATTCAGTACCTCGAGAGTAGAAATACTAACTTTCTTGACTCATAAAATAAAAACAGGCAATTCTTCTATCCTTCAGGATATTCCTGTCTAGAGCAAGAAGACAAAGGGGCTGATACTACTGCCCTTGGCACAGTCATACATATTCCTAGGATTTCTTAATCATAACCGTATGGTTTATACAAACTACATATGTGAAAATGTTTCTGAATGGTTCCCTTTCCCCCAGTGACCACATGATGATTGAGATACAGCATTACATACTAATCTTGCCTCATTTAAGTCAAGCGAATCAGAAAAATTACCCATGTTTTAAGCAAAGTCAAACACACTCCTAAAACTCTAAAATAATTTCTAGTTTAGCACCATAGACAGTACACAGATTGATTCAGAGTTTGTTATAGGACATAGATTTCAGGTAGACTCCTTTGCTGCCAGGAGTGGCTCAGTGGCTATTATATCTGTTTGGGAAATTTTCAATGAAATCTGGAAATTTAAAAACATTTAGTGTGGCTATAAAGCACACTGTCTTCATATGGAAACTTTACGATACACTGTAGTTCAAGTATGTTGTACTTCACTATTTGTTTGCTGTTGCAAACATCAAAAGTTTAAGAATATTCATCTACTTATTTCAGCCAGATAAATTAGAATACTTTTAGTTCCCTTTTGCTAATATGCACATCTCTCTTTTTCTCTCTGAGGTTTTTTAATCCACTTCATTATTCGTATGACATTATTACAATAGTTCTTAAATATTCCCAAAAAAGATATTGATAACATTGAACAACATTTGGTCATAGGCAGATGTATTTTAGCTAACTCGATACATCTGTTGAGAATGCTCAGAGAGGGCCAACATGTGATTCATACCATAAGGCTTTCCCAAAAACATGGTAGACATTGACATAAAGGTTACCATTTACGTTTTCAAAAGTACTTACTATTTTAGACATTGTAGTTGACGTGCTATTAATAAGGCATGGGAGAACAAAAGATTTGAAAATGTGCTAGTGTTTTATAACTATTGAGCATTGACTCATGGCCATCATCGTATTCATGGTTTGGCATTCATCCATGCCAGTCGTTTCAAAAGATGTTTATGTTTGCATCATTTGAGTTCAATGATTTGAATTAATTTTCAATCACTTGCATTGAACAAAAATAGTATAAATTGACTTAAATATAAACAAGTCACATGCAGTGATTTGCATCCACCTATAATTATGCTTTAAATGTTTGATATGGCTCCCTTTGTTATATGATTGACTTTAACCTCCAAAGTGATTAGTATGAAAAACAAAATTTTAAATAAGACATGGAAAAAATCATACACTTGAGACTTTTCAACACTTTCAGAGAAGTACCCCCCAAATAGTGCAGAGGTACATTTTTAAAACCTCAGACTACTATACAAACACTAGTCTTTGCTGGAATACCACAAAATGACAAGGAACTCATTACCTGATGAGGCGTTTCAGCCCATTCTTGCATTGTTCTTACATTAGAAAGATTTTTTTTTTTATGCTTAACTGAAATCACAAAGATTTTTTATGCAGAGGCTACTAAGTTACAAAAATTATGATCACATTACTTTTTGGCAAAATTACTCCTCGTGTTGGACACAAGTTCAAACGATTACTACAAGTCAGGGTAAAGGAAATCAATGCTATGATTTCTTTACTAAAGGACCTGACACATGAGGATGCATAACACATCTCTGGGGTAAAAATGGTGGGCAGCATGTGTTAGACTTTGTAGAACCAGCAGTTACTACTAATAGATCTTCTTGGACAAAATAGCAGTTTGTAAAGTGTTAAGGCAGAGAGGGCTGCTCACTTCCTGGAGCTCCTGGCTGGGGATCGCGTCTTCCTTGGAGACTGGCAGTGTTGGAATCAGGGAATACAGAGATGAGGAGGTGGCTGGGTGGGTTCACAAATACCATTGGTTCTTGCTGGCAGATGTTTGTTCTGATTGGCTGTTTTCCTAAAGGATTTTTCACACCTTACTTGTCCATAAATATTTGGACTATCTCCATGATATCTTTAGTGTCATAACCTAAGTATACAAAAGAGAATTAAGGAAGTAGATCAAACAGATATTTGGAAAAAGAGAAAGGCTGTAAAGGATTCTCTTCTCCTGCTACATTCACAGACAAATAAACCTTCTCTTTAATTGTCTGTTTTAATAAGAGCATATTCTGCTTAGAAAATGTTTTATTGATAGGAGCAGTTATTAAATCAAGACAAAAATGTAAATTCTATAATATGAGAAGAATGCCATGAATTGTCTTCTTCTTCTTCTTCTTTTTTTTTTTTGATGGTATTTGGGATTTCTAGGAAGAAAAATATGAAGTTAATTTAATCAGTTTTACTAGTATTCTATGATCCTTATAATTATTTTAAGCATTTACTTGGTAATAGTAATGCTTTAACATATTTTATGATAAATGCTTATTTTACTTTAAAGTACGTACAATAACATCATGATTATTATTCATCAGAGTAAAATGAAGTGACCCTGAAAAAGGTTTATTTTGTGAAGGTGCATTTGTAATTATTTAGTTTAGAAAGTTCATTCTCGTAAGCAAAGCAGAGAGTTAATGGCTCCCATTTGTAAATAGGTGACATAACTTATTGTAATGCTCAATTATCTCTGGTCCATGAATTGTTCAATTATGCAAACACTCTGCTGCCCAAATAAATACTCATTAAGGTGAGCATCTTTGCCAAAAATACAAGTTTATCTGTATTTTTACTTTTCTGTATATGATAAACTCTAGAGAAATAGATGAATAGCCACAATAAAAACTCAAAATCTAGATATGATTTGAAAAATTAGATGCCAATTAAAGAGCAATAAAGTGGTCTGTTTATAAAAATATATAAAATTATCTTGGTAGATACATCCTCTGATTGGAGAATAACAAGTGAAACCTCACATTAACCACTCGATCTTAATTAAAAAAAAGTCTAGAAATGGCCAAGGGTAAAAGACGTCACAATATCACTGGAGTCATGAGTTAGCATAACAGATAGCACGCGCCTGCTCTGAAAGTTCTTCAGACTCTGAAAAAAGGCGAGTTCACCCATCTCATTCCAACTTCAAAGCTACTTTCTCCTTTTTATGTTTAAACCAAAGCTTTCAAGAATGGAGGCCAGGTTTCCCTTACAATTTAAAATTCAAAGAGCACCACTTTGAAATTTAATAGAGCCGTGTTTGCTAAAGTAAACATTTTAGTCACAGTGAGGCAGATGCCCTGTGCATCACGGCCTTTCTGTAGGTATTAAAGGGCTGCTTCTAACTATCCGCATCTCTCTCCCTAGCAGTCATTCAGAGAGGATATACATTTCATAGAATGCAGAGTCCCACTTCTCTAAACAAAATATACCTTTAATGTTAGAGCAATTTTGAGACTCAGAAAATTCTGATGGCATTTTAAAAGTAGTGCTTTGAAAAAAAAAATCAAAGCGTAACACTGAAAATGGGGATTTCAGATTCTTGTTAAAGGTTTCTGCTACTACCATCCCCATCCACAAATAACACTGGCCTGGAGTAAAGGGGCTCTGGGAAAAAGAGCATTTACGGTGATCGACACGTGGTATGAGGAGTCTTTTCTGTTATTAAAAAGTGGGTTAGGAACACTGCTCACTGAAAGCGCTGTTTCCGTTAGGATGCATACCAAATCCGATTATGGAGAAAGAACAGTGAAAATTCTTTTCTTATTGACGTCTAAACCAGCTTACTAAACCATGTCATTTTTTTCCAGTAAGCCTAAATATGCATATGTATTAAAGGAACTTTCCTCCATGCTTTTGCTATGGCATGCTATCAAACATCTTTTTTATTCCTGCTGAATATTTACTTCTTGTAGTTATGTTGTATTTTTCATCCAGATTATATTTAGGTGGATAAATAAATAGCAAATTAACAGTAAAACTTGGAAATCAAGTGGTTTAGGAAAAATACATTAGAAAATGTTATTATTCTTATTTAACTGTTTACATTTCTGAGTCTTTGTATTGGAGTGTATATCATATATATTTATGAATTAACAAATTAGTTAGGAATTATATGTATATGCATGTATATATGTATAAAATTTTGATTAGGAAATGGTGATTTGGAAATTTGATGTATAAGTTTTCAAATTTTTATTAGCTAATTTATGAAAATATTTTTTAGTAGACAGCTTTTTCCATGCAAAATTTAGAATTAATTTCTCTTGTTTTTTATAATGTAGCAAGCCAAAATACATTCTGATTTTTGTAAACATACTATATTTAGAAATAAATAATTGGCCTAGTATAAAATCTATATTTTTATCAACAGTCCCTAACAATGGGCATAAGTAAACCCACTACCTACATGTAAATTCTAGTTTAATGAGAGATTTTTCTTAGATTTCATAATTATTCATATTAGCTGCATATTCTTAAGTTCTCAATACAAATGTACATTGATCTTTAGAATTGTTAAATCCTTTCAATTCCTGGTATGTTTAACTAAATTGTATTCAATGATTCATAGGAACCTGTGCTCAAATGAAATTAAATTGTAAAAAGAAAAAAAAAAGAAAGGAGCCATATTTCTGAACATGCAAAAGGCGAATTCAAATGCATTCTTCTGTTTGTTTTGCTATCAGCTGAATATGTTTTCTCCCCTGGCACAATAATTGTAGCATTGAAGTTTTCTGGCAACAAATGGCTGCTGGGGGTCACCAAATGTCTCTGATTTGCTACAGCATTTAATCTTCCACAAAAGCTGTTTACTGCTTCATATACACTGAGCGCCAGGAACATTATCCTTTAAATCATGCCTAGCTGCTAATTAATGAATGTATAAATGTCTAACAGCCAAGTCTTTAAACAGAGCCATGAACGAGTACAGCAGACATTCTGCACATAACTAAAATAGAGTTCTGATGAACCATAAACTCTGATTTTTCTACATAGCTATTGTCACGCTGCGCATCTAACCAGATTGAAGAGCATTTGAGAAATTCACTTTAAAGCCATCGGAAACTAAAAATATCAGAGCAGCCCCGGAAGGGTTCTGCAGAGCATTCCTGGTTACAGGGCTACATTCCTGTCTCTCCTGTTTCTCTTGGAAGTCTACACATTGGAAGCAAAACAAAGCCTTGAGATTCTGAATTTAACGCCCAGATTTGATATTATGTCATTGCAAGACTTTTACCATCGTAATTTATTGAACTTTCTCTTCTAAAAAATGAATAGAAATTACTTTCAAAATATTTCCTTGAATTTTTCCATGGTCAGACATAATGTGACATTAACACAATCAATGATCTAACAGAATCACCCAGAACATTTTCCGTTTCATGTTTATTGAGCGTCCCTACTTGTTTGTACTGTACTAAATACTTCCACATGCCCTATTTCAGGCATCCCTAATAAGCATACTTCATTCTCTAAGGGAGTTGTTAGTATCTTTATTTTTCATATTAGAGATCAGTGGATTAGGAATTTGGAAATTTAGGATTTTCACAGCAAACCGAGAGCTGAGAATCAGAACTGGAATTAAAGGGAGCCCTGCCTGACACCACATCGTTACGCCATTAATGACTATATGTTTCTCTTATCAGTCTTGATTTCATATGGTAGTTCATACATTGGCAAGTTTTCATATTACAATGACAAAATTACTGTGGAAAAAAGAAAAAATTCAAGCAAAAGAAGAAGCACAAGACGACAAGTCAGACAATGTAGACTGTCAGAAGAAACCAGCAGAAAGGAATGACTCTAACTTTTCAAAACAGTGCCAGAAATCTTGATTACCTTCCTATTCTGGGAACTATCTTCAAACTCAGACAACAATACAAAGTTAAGCATAACAGACAAAATATACAGTCCCACTCTCTGCTTACTGAAGTGTGAACAGAGAACAGACTCGATGATCATTAAACATTGCCTACAGTTCCACGTTTAACATTTTTATTCCTTTTTTCTAAGAACATTCTTTTACCTCTCTCAGCCTTCATTTCCTTGTCCTGAAAACAAACATTATAAAGTGTTTATAGAAATTACATAAGCACTTGTTTACTGAATGAATGAAATAAATCAATAATTGAAATGAAAAGTTCTGATTTCAGGTTAGAACTAGCTTTGCCACAGATCGGTGATGTGACGCTAAGGAGCTACTTAAGTGCTGTTTCTTTTGTTTACTACACAAAAGCCTTGATAATGTTATTTTTTTCATCACTATAAGTATTGCAAAATACTCCTTAAAAGCTAAAGACATTTATCAATCATCATTCCTTGTGTATTGGTCTTCTCCCCCATGCCATCCTGAGTACCCTCCTACTTTTCTTACTTACCTCAAAACTGACCTCTCATGAAATAACCTATTTTCTAAAATTAGGTATCTTTCAATATGATAATAACAATCATCCATCTCTTAATATAATGAATGTAAAAATGAAATACTTTTGGTTTTACTTCAAATATATTTTTACTCGGGAAAATCAAAGCCGGTTTGAAAAATCAAATGTGGCTCAGCACCTGTGGCTCAAGTGGCTAAGGCACCAGCCACATACACCTAAGGTGACTGGTTTGAATCCAGCCGGGGCTGCTAAAACAATGACGGCTGCAACCAAAACAAAACAGCCGGGCATTGTGGCGGGTGCCTGTGGTCCCAGCTCCTTGGGAGGCTGAGGCAGTTGACTTGCTTGAGCTCAGGAGTTGGAAGTTGCTGTGAGCTGTGATGCCACAGCACTCAACCCGGGGGGAAAGCTTGAGACTCTGTCTCAAAAAAAAAAAAAAAAGAAAGAAAGAAAAATCAAATGTAAAAACAAACTCAAGAACAAGATTTTTTTTTTTTTTGTAGCCTTTCTGGAAGGGAGGTGGCCACAGTAAAAAGAGGCCCACCCCCATGCAAGCACTAAGCTCGCCAGCATCACTAGGTCAGTGGGAGAGAGAAGGCACAGAGGCGCTCCTCCCCGTCGGGTCCCCGCAAGCTCTTCATCTCTGCTGTGTCAGACCAAGAGAGCAAGTCTGAGAAGGGACTGGGGGAAAGAATCCAGACCCAAAGAAGGCAATGACCATGGTATTTCCAGCTATCACAGTGTCTGCATAGGTATGCGTGTGGCATGCGTGTGGCATGTGTGTGCACACACGTGTGCATGTTGCAAAGTTATATTATGCCAAAGTCGGTTTCACAACGTCTGCACCAGCCCATGTGGCTATTAAACAGCATTTTTTAAGATATATACAGGCTATTCATTATGTAGTTTTTAATTTGAATTAACAATGTTTATATTTGAGTAAGTACTTTAAAAGTATTTTTTTAAAAATTCATAAACCTCTACCTCTGTGAAATCAACTATTTTAGCTCCCACATAACAGTAAGAAAAGGCAATATATTTTTGCCAGGGCTGGGCTTGAACCCACCATCACCCCGGGTATATGGGGCCAGCGCCCTACTCCTTGAGCCACAACATCACCCAAGAGGCAATATTTTCTCTACCTAGCTTATTTCACATGACACAATTACCTCTAATTTTTTTTTTGTTTTTTGTTTTTGTTTTTTTTGGGGGGGTTTGCAGTTTTTTGGCCAGGGCTGGGTTTGAACCCGCCATCTCTGGCATATGGGGCCGGTGCCCTACTCCTTTAAGCCACAGGTGCCACCCAATTACCTCCAGTTTTTGCCATGCTCCTGCAAATGGCATGTTCATATTCTTTTTTATGGTTAAATAGTACTGTGTTTATACGTACAACATCATCTTTATCCATTCAACCCCTGATACAAAAAAGGCCACACACTATGAGATTACATTTCTGTCACATTCTGGAAAAGGCAAAACTATAAGCATGAAGATCAAGTCAATGGCAAAAATGCCAAGTGGAGATACACATTTTCTATATCTTCCTTGTACCAGAGTTACATGATACATACATTTGTCAAAATGCATAAAATTGTTCACCTAAAGAAAAATGAGTTTTATTGTTCATAAATTATATTGCAATTAGCTTGACTTTAAAAATACTAAACAAACAAAAACCCAGGCAACCCATTTATGTTCTTAATACAAGAATCTTAAGATAAAGGCACTTTACTGATCACTTAATACCAGGTTCCCTCAAGTATGAGTGAGGAAACATGTTACCTTCCCAAACAGGAGTGCTTAAAATCAACAAGGGGGGGGAAATGTTTTACTTTATTTGAATGAACCAAGAAAACTTGAATAAATCCAAGAAAAATTGATTAGTCCTCAGCTAACTTTTGTCTCTCTACAATTTGAGTTTTTTCCAGTTCTTATTTCTGAAGCAACTCTAAGATGAACCTTTCCCTGTGCTGTAATACTATTTCACACATTTGAGAACAGATGCCACTCTCTGTTTAATCTTATTTCCAAGCAGTCCCTTCAACAACTGGCTAGGTAACCAGTCCCAACCAAATATCACATTTTCCTAATACTTCAGGTACAGTTCTAGTTTGTAATATACCTGCACAGTGGCACAAACTCAGCATAGCATTTGATATTTGGACTCAACAGTGCATCTTACTGAGGGACCCTTATGTCCTGTGCTGGGCACACCAGACTTTTATGAATGCAGATTAAAACTGCTTTAGGTTCATTAATGGTCAAATAACACTCCTGCATTATATTGTCTTTGTTATTAGGTAAAACCTCAATGAACAGTTATTTGCTATGTCTCCCATATCTAGATTTTGTGCGACTGATTTTTTAAGCATAAATGTAGTACTATGTGGTATCCATACAAATTTTATTCTAGTACTTCAGCGGGCTGAGATACATCTGAATCTTGTTCTGTCATCTGTTGAATAAATTAAGTGTCATCTGCAAATCTGATGAAATGTCTTATTTAAATGTAACAAAAAATTTCAGTTGTCGTTTATGCCTTTTATTTTTGTTCATGCATAGTGCTTTCCTTTTGTAATTCAATCCTCAGGGACATATAATACATTAAGTTAAATATAACCAATAGATATTAAATAATTACATTAGACTAAAAGTAGTCATATGTGCAAAGCAGTGGCTAAAAGTCTAGCAATTATTAAAATAGAAATATGGACAAAGTTCTACAGAACGACCAAGTAGGGAATAACTAATTAAATTGAACGAGATGAGAAGTGGGTGTTCGCAGAAATGGTTCTGGAAGAATGAGCAGGCACACATGTGGAACAAAAAGGGAAGGAAGTAATTTCCAGCTAGAGAAAGCCAATTAGAGCAAAAATGTCATGGCGAAGTACTTTGGGTAGAATTTTAAGTTACCATCCACAAACCACCTTTGCTTTGTCACCTCGCCATGTATTTGGAAACTACAGATACCTGGGTTTCCACTCAGATGTCTAGTACTAGTACCTCTGGATGAGACCAAAGAAACTCAACTTGTATCCAATCCCCTGGGTGACTATTATTCATATAAATATTTGCAAACCACTGTTTTATGGTAAAGACACTGTTCACTATGTCCCACGAGGATGTAGACATGCAGCTGGTAAGCTCATAGTCTGACCATGGAGGGTCTCCTGCCATCCTGAAGAATTTGGACTTTGGTGAAGGGAAATTGCTCAAAGTGTTCTATAAAGCAGTAATATGGCCAGATTCATATTTAAGAAAATAAATATGATAGTACATTGAGAAATGTAGTGACTTTAAATAAACAACAACAAAAAATGAATGAAGTTTTTTCAAAATGCTAAAAGCATTTCCAAGTTACAAAAGCTTAATCTACACGAGGGACCAAGAGACTAATGAAGAGTGATGAAAAAGTTGATTAGGATGAATGAGCATTACCAATTTAAGTATTAGATAACCTGATGATCAAAGGGATGTGAATTTGAGGGCAGGGTGATAAAGATGATCTCACAATGACTTCAAAGTTTCTATATATGATGCTGATAGCTATCAAAATGTTTGGTATTAAAAATTAGAAGCAGGTCTGTCAGATAAAGAAAATTAGTTCAACTTTTATATTATTTAATGCTTAAATCTTAGGTTTATTTATGAAAAGATACTTAACAATCAATTTGAAGATGACTTTGAACTTTAAGAGATGTTTCAGAACTGGAGAACTAGTTAGGGGCCCATGATCAAATGTTAGTTAAATCCATGACAGTAGAACAGGGGTGAGGGACCTGTGGTCCTCTAGGTATTTAAGTGTGGCCTTTTGATTGAATCCAAATTTTACAGAACAAATCCATTTTTTTTATTAATTCATTTTGTTTGTTGTTATATTTTTATATTAAAAATACCAAAGAATAAAATATATTGCTATAAAATAATCATCCCATATTGACTGTCAAGATTAGAACATTAGTAAGTTATAAAGGACAAATTAATGGCTTCTACACTCTTTTAATTCTAACTTCCCCTTCCCCAACATAAGACTGGTTGGTTACAGTTTTGGGGAGTCAAGTCTGCTGTTAGCTTGTGACAATGGTGCACTGTGTTTGAAGTGGAATTTGTGCATAGTTGAACAGCTTGAAAGGACTTTTAAATCCTGTCTTCTTAACAACTCATGATGTCAAAGAAGACTGAGAGAATGCTAATGGAAGAAAGCAGATTTGTTAATGAAGATTGGAAATTGTAATATTACCTTGTTTCTACTAAAGATGATTTTCTTGCTTTGTGACACTGCAGTATGTACATTAAAGAAATTCAGTGCTTGTCAGCATTATAACACTCATATAGACCACAAATAAAATGATGTTTTTCTTTATTATAACTTCTATTGGTACATCAGAACAATTATATTTTCCATATATCTACTTAAAATAAACTATTATAATCAATTTAACCTGCTTTTTTTTTTTTGCAGTTTTTGGCTGGGGCTGAACCTGCCACCTCTGGCATGTGGGGCCAGTGCACTACTGCTTTGAGCTACAGGTGCCACCCCCTGCTTCATTTTTTTTATTTCAGATTAATATAAGAGTACATAAGATTAGTTGACATTGTTTGTGTTTGTTATAACATCTGAGTTGGAGTTGAGTTCTTCACCTGGAGTATGTCATATCCCTATATTATGCCCATTAGGTGGGAGCTTACAGAGTTCCCTCCTCCTTCGATTCAATTGTATTTTTCTCTCTAGTGGGCCTATAGTTGTTCACCTACCAGTTTGCAATTAGTATTGAGTACATGGAGTGCTTGCCTTTCCATTCTTGAGTTGAAAAATATTCTCCCACTCCATCTCGGTAAATACAAAAGATGTAAAATCTTCATCATTTTTTAATGCCTGAATAGTCTTTCATGGTATACATACACCACAATTTATTAATCCATTTATGGGTTGATGGGCATTTTTGTTGCCACATCTTTGTGACTGTGAATTGAGCTACTATAAACATTCAAGTGCAAATGTCCTTATGGTAAAATGATTTTTTTTTTCATCTGAGTAGTCAGTATTGGGATTGTGGGATCAAATGAAAGGTCTACTTTTAGTTTTTTAAGGATTCTCCAGATTTCTTTCCAAAAAGGCTGTATTATTTTGCAATCCCACTGACAATGTACAAATGTTCCCTTCTCTTTGCGCCCTCATCAGCATCTGTAGCTTTGGAACTTTGTGATGTGGGCTACTGTTCCTGGGGTTAGGTAATATCTCAGGCTGGTTTTGATTTGCATTTCTGTGATAACTAAGGACAATGAGCATTTTTCAGGTATTCAAATGCTTTCCAACAAAACATAGACACAAAAATAACATTAAAATTTAGTTAATTTTAAAATTAACAGTTTTTATTTTTTGAAATTATTAAGTACATAGTGGTTAGATTTTTACTAACAATGTACATTTTAAAGTATATGAAATTAAAGTTTCTTGAATGTGTCATTATTTGATTATAGCTAAATTAATGTACCCTTCTGGCATGAAAAGTTTCCTCACCCCTGAGTTAGAACCATAGATGTTACCCAGAAATCATAAAACAGGTGAAAAGGAAGAAGAAAGTGGTTGGTGCATAGCTGAAGCCAGTGTTGAGAAACAAGGTCAAGAAGAAGGCACGTAGGCAGGAGCCTGAGAAGAAGCAACTCAAAGATACACACACACAAAAAAACCCACAAATAAACAGAGCAATGAAAGCCAAAGACAGGAAGTGTTATGGAAAAGATTATGGCCAAGTGGGTCTCTTAACCCATAATAGGATAAAAACTGAAAAGAAGCAAATGGATTTAGTAAGAAGATCATTGATTCTGGAATGAACCAAGAACAATATTTTAAAACATATATCTAATTAATTGATTGATTGATTTTGAGAATGAGTCTCACTCTGTCACCCTAGGTAGAGTGCTGTGTAGCTCACAGCAACCTCAAATTTTGGGGCTCAAGCAATCCTCTTGCCTCAGCCTCTCAAGTAGCCGGGACTACA
>CAUYQV010050108.1:0-39729 GCA_963574575.1 Galagoides demidoff | reverse complement strand
CAGCTATTTTTCTGTTGTTATCATTGTTGTTTAGTAGGCCCCGGCCGGCTTTGAACTTGCCAGTGTTGGTGTGTGTGGCTGGCACCCTACCCACTGAGCTACAAGGTGCTGCCATTACAGTGTTTTGTTATAATTGATGGTTTAATATATATATACATTATTATCGTCAACTATATTATTAACTAAAAACTATTATTATTAACTAATGCCCATAGTTTACATTAGAGTTCAGTCTTGGTGTTGTATATTCTATGGCAGTGGTTCTCTTTTTTTTTTTTTTTTTTGTTTTGTGACGGAGCCTCAAGCTATCCCCCTGGGTAGAGTACTGTGGCATCACAGCTCACAGGAACCTCCAACTCCTGGGCTCAAGTGAGTCTCCTGCCTCCGCCTCCCAAGGAGCTGGGACCACAGGCGCCCGCCACAACGCCTGGCCATTTTTTTGTTGCAACCATCATTGTTGTTTGGCGGGCCTGGGCTGGGGATTTGAAGGGGTGGTCCTTCTTTAGGGGTCGGGTGTCTTTGCTTATCATTCAGTGCTAGACAAGGTAGGGATAAGAAATACTTTCCAAGTCTGGTTTTAGTCCTACATAACCTATTCTCCTGGGCTAGAATTTAGGATCATTGCAGCATCCCTCTCCAGTGATGCATACATCTAAATTCTGCCTTGCACCTCTACTTTCTATTGGGTAGGAATTTCCTGCACCTCCCCTGGTGGTAGATGACCTCTAATTTATGTCAGTGGAAATTCATTGCTGTAGAGATTTCCCTTCCTTTCATTTCCCTCTAGCTGCAACTCACAGGAAGGGGGTATTTCCTGCTTCCTGCTGGTGAGTTGAAGAGTTTCTTCCCTACTTCCTCAAGAGAGAGATACTTTATGTTTCTACTGTCTCTTCCATCAGGCCTAGAGTTAAAGCACCTGCTGATCTTCTCCTAATACCTTTGCTTTCTATGGCAAAAGTGTGGAAAAGAGGGCTGTGTTTTACACCAGTGGTTCTCAACTTTCCTAATGCCACGGCCCTTTAATGCAGTTTTACATTCTACAGTCGCAACCCACAGGTTGAGAACTGCTGCTTTACACCTTTTGATTGAATGAGTAACAATGGTAGTATGGACATTTATGAAATGACTTCTCCTTGGCAGACACAGTGTTCATGTATAATTTCTTCTAAGATTGAGCAGATATTGAGGGACCTGGTGACAGGAACATCTGTCTAATAATTTTTCAAACATTTAAATTTGTTATCAGTGTTTAGATTTGGCTCACATATGTATTATATTTTTCATATAATCATTTTCCTGGATGTCATTTATACTTTCTCCTAAAATTTTCATTTTTAAAGTACTATTGCAAAGTATGTTACCTACTTGACACCCAATGGCCTATAAAACTTTTAAAAATAATTATGAACAATAACTTTCCCCTAAATTCACTAATATGAGAACATTGCTTTATGAAATATAACACATTGATTTGGTTAATGAAAATGATCTCCAAAAGAGCTAAAAATTCAATTGTTTTATAATGAATGATACTTATGCTTTCATCATTATTCTATTCAACAGTGAAAATATTCTCAATGATTAGTAATTTGGGCTGGCGACTAGTATGGTTTTGTAACTTTGACTCTGTAGCAATTTCAGAGTCAAGCTAAAAATTAAATAATGAGACATTTTCTTTGAAAATATTTGAGAACAAATTTGAGTCAATAGAATTCCTGATTAACTGTAATAATCCTCCCAGTGAACAGCCAGCAGAAATTCAAAAACAGAGTAATCAGTAATTGGAAAAAATTGCATGCATCATTACTTGTTCTACTTAATTTGATCTTTTCATCAGCTTTCTGGAGGATACAAAGTGTCAGAGCTTGAAATCTTCACTATGTATCACTCTTTAATCCTCATTTTATTCAGTGTTTTACTTCTGAACACAATTACCATTATTTTGGAATATATATTTGAATTGTTGACATGAATCATAAAATATGCAGAATATGGATTCATGGAAACTAGAAGTATGTATACATACATGTTCAATGATAGAAGAATTGAATCATTTTGAGACAGGCAATTGGATATTTTAGTTATCTGTTATTACAAAGCAGAAATACTCCAGCACTTAGTGGTTTTGAGCCACATGCATTCATCATCTTGTGGTCTCTGTGTGTAGGGAACCTGGGCATGGCCTCGATGGATCTCCTGTTTCATGATCTCTCTCAAGGCCTGAGTCAAGGTCTGCAATCTCATCTCAGGGCTGGTGTGGAGGAGGATCCACTTCTATTCTCACTCAGTGGCTGTTAAGAGCGTTGAGTTCTTCACAAGTTGTTGGGCTGAGATCTTCACATCCTCCGTGAATGTTGGCGGGAGACTTCCCTCAGTTCCTTGCTGTGCTGTTTCTCCAGCATAACAGCTTATTTCATGAAAATGTGTAAGACAAGAAGCACTAGAGCAAGCAACTCTACTATCAAAATGGGAGGCATGGTATTTTGTAACCAAATGAGGGAAATGATATCCTTTCAATGTTGTTATGTTATCGGTCAGAGGGAAGTTATTTAAGGAAAAAGTTTTACACAAGGCTGTGAATATCAAGACGTGAGGATCATTTGAGGCCAACTTCAACAGGGCTTACCACATTGAAATATTCATTTTTCACACACATTGAGTACTGTTTGAATATTTTGTTAGACTAAAGTTCTTTATCTTAGAATTATACTACTTTAAAGAATTTGAAACTTATATGTTGTTTCTTTTTACTATATCACTAAAATTTCTTTTCAACAGAAGATATTATTGTACCATAATTTGTGATAATCTGTCAAAACATAGTATTAGAAATACAGACCAATAGCCGGTTATTGGAAAGTTAATAGAAGAATTAGAACATAGAGATCAGGATATCATTTTATTTAAATTATTGCCCCATCATTTATTTGGTATCTCTGAGACTCAAGTTATTTCACAGTCTCTTCTGCCTCAGGTCAAGTCACCTTCCCTGCAGACTCTGAGCCAAAAGGTGCCATCAATTATTAGGAGGTTAGAATAAATCCAGTCCAAAAGAACCTTTTCTGCATCCTCTATAA
This sequence comes from Galagoides demidoff, assembly GCA_963574575.1. Lineage (NCBI taxonomy): Eukaryota > Metazoa > Chordata > Mammalia > Primates > Galagidae > Galagoides > Galagoides demidoff. Next base: position 36,652 of record CAUYQV010050108.1, on the reverse strand, counting down.
CATGGCCCCTTTGTCACGGCCAAGGCTGTACTCTTGGAGAACTCTCCAACAATAGTCTCAGCAAAGTAGTGGGCCATATTTTGGCAGCTTATGCCTTTCCTTGGTAGGGAGACCTCAGGGTAGTATGGAAACCTAAATACTCTGGTCTAAAAAACCCTGAGAATTTGTTAATGATTCTGTTCTTACTGTGTCACATGCAGAGCATGGAGATGGCTGTCCCACATGGCATATATTTTCTGATTTTTTTGAATAGGAGGCAAGACCCAGCCCCAAAGTGCATGTGTAGCCCCTGGTTCAGGGCCACTCACCAAGCTCTCTCAGAAGTCCTTTAACTGCGCTCTGTGCCGGGGCACTAGGGTGGACTCACGGCAGTGGGGTCAGAGAGGCTATCTCCATTCTCACAGGCAGCCATATGTACCTCAGTGGGTATCTTAGAGACCCTGTGAGTGGTATGCAATGAAGGAGAACAGCCTTCGTTTCTGCTCTCCCAGAGTTGGAAGGACCAGATCTCCTACCTGTTAGTAAGAAGGAGGAGGCTGATGGTCAGTCCTCTCAGATCCTTTCCTAAGAATGTGAATCTGTTTTTGCTGAATTGCCCACCTAACAAGAAGAGTCCATCCCTTATCTAGTTGTACTAACAAATTGTCAGTACAAAAAAAAAATAAATTAATTAAAAAAAAAACAAAAACAAATTGTCAGTACAAACCCTATTACATGAATGGTACACTTGACCAAATCTATTAAGTATCACTACTTTTATGGATCAGTGTGTTGTTACCATTTAATAAGTTAAATAAAAAAATATATTTGAGATTGGAATCCAGCTAATGTTGATTATATAGCATAAGGAACAATTGATCTAGAAATAGGAAGACTCAGTTTGAGTCTCAAGAATTTTATGAGAGAAACTTCATTAATAGCTCTAATTGGTTAAGATAGAATTTGTTAAATGACATCTTTCATATATGTATTTGCTTTATTATTATAATTATTAGGATATAATGATACAGTGCTTTTTCTAAGTTCAGTATGTCAAGTAAGTAAAATAATATAGGTGATGATTCTATATAAATGTTAATATTAATGAATATTTAATGTGAATTTTAATTGATTGGTATAGACACTTCACTTTTCTCTATGGTTTTGCATTAATTTAAACTCTTTTTCTACTTCCACTTTGCACATGGCAGTTTTCATATAATTTCTATATCTGCCTGTGTACTATGCCTTGGTGATACCTGTTCTTTCTTACTGAACCTTCCTTTTGTAGGGATTTGTGTTTTTAGGTGTGACTTATAATTCCTTTACCAGATAAGATCCTGGAACCCACAAAATTCTCATTAATGAGAATCCTATGAAATAAGAAAAGAGCTTAAAAACAGTTTTTCAAATGGTGTTTTATTAAATCTGCCGTGGTCAGTCATAACGTAGCTCTTGTTGATAGTGGAAACACTAACTCAGTCATCTTGTTTAGAAATCTTTGATAGTGACTGTGTATTAAACAAACTCACAGCCAGCACTATGGTGCTAGTTCTGCTGTATTTTCATTTGACGTTCTGTTTTGTCAGGGGGAGAAAGCTTTCTTTGCATATGGACAGCATTGCAAGTCCTATCAGAGTAAGACCTAGAGATTGCTAACAGAATCCTTGACATTTGCTCATTAAAACCTGAAGCTGGGAAATAATTCAAAGCAGCTTAGTCTCGAGGCACAGTGTCTAATCACTGGCTGTGTGGCTTTACCTTTCAAGTGCTTGGTGCCATTCACTTTGCTTTTCCACATGTTCTGTACCACGCTCTATCCCTGCCAGCCCTCGTGCTGTCACCAAGGCTCGCAAACTTTAAGGTGAATTTTAGACAGATCTGCAGTGTTGTCAGAGAAATACTTAAATTACCAATTCATTACAATGTTAATATGTCCATCAAGGATGTCCCACATAGACTTAAACTGTCATCTTCAAGCACATATTTTAATTAAAAGTGTGTCCACTGAGAATTCTATGTTCTATAACATCAGGATGTCTTCACTCTTCTATATGAGATCCCTGATTGCTCTACGTATACAAAGATTCTACTTCAAATCATGATGCATTTCATATTCATTTAAAAATATCTACATTGGCATGACTTAAAATGTTTTAGGCAAAACTTAATTGAACTTTGAGTATTTGACTTTCATCATTGTTAAAATGACATATGCTGGAAGGAATAGTTATATAAAGAAAATAAAATATGTAGATATGAAAATATGTCAGGCACATGAGCAAGCACTGAGGAAAAAACATCTCAAAATTGAAATAATAGCCTCACCATATTAGCAATTATATGGTAGCTCTGATAGTGTTTACTCCCAAATAATTCTGCAAAGTTTTATAGGATTTACCTGGAGCAGAAAATATGCCCATTAATGTCTTGTGGTAAAGCAGGAAAATTATTTCTTCATTTTTACGTCTTCTTAACTTTTCAGTTGAAATGCTTGTTACAATATTCTAAAACAGATGTGGACTCTTTTAGAGAGTGAATGCTGACATGGAGTGAAATACATATATCACCAAAATATCAGTTGCCAAGGAGATATTTGAATATGCATTTCCATTTATACAAGGCAAAATTAAGAGTAAAAATAGTTGAATACTTTTCTGTAAAAGTAGTGATAGTAGGGGAAGGGTTACCCAAGCATCCACAATGAAAAATTAACAGAGATCACTTTGGATTATGAATATACAAGACCTCCAGGCTTTAGATGGCTGAGGGAGAGCTATACTATCTACTCTATTCTGGGAAATATAGAATGGTCCTACATGGCTTTGAGACATGTGCTGTTGGGTATTGACATACTGTGTGAACATCTTAGTGTATGCCTTTACAGTCCTCTGTAGCTATAACATAAGCTATATGGTCGAGCCTGTTCCTGGCATGTTACTATACTGAATACTGTAGCAGCTGTAACACAAGGTAAGTGCTTATGTGTCTAGATACATCTAAACATAGAAGAGGCACAGTAAGGGTATGTTATTGTAATTGCAGGGGATCTCTGTAGTATGTATGAGTGGTCCATGACTGGCCAGACTATTATGTGGTGCATGAGTATGCAATTAAAATTGTATAAGCACCCCAATTGTGGGACTATATGGTGGTGTGTATGTGAGCATTTGTGTATCTGGGTATGAGGGCAGTAGTTCAGGTTACTTTAGGTTCCCCAAAGCAGGACAAAACACAACATTAATTAATCATGGAAGTTATCATTTGATGTTTCTGAAAAGTGTCCCGATCTTGTGGCTTCAGTTACGCTTTGAGCAGGGTTCCCACAGCTTTTCTGTGCGATTGCCTTCACTCCGTTCTCTCCTAAGACTCATCTGGATTTTAGGCTGGCTATATTCCTTTATCATAAAGCAAAGACCACTACAGTTCTGAATCTCACAGAAGTGCTCAGATTTACTTTTATTTTCCTATCTCAGGTTGTGCCCCCACACTAAGCTGTTAATTGTGGTTAATGGAACAATCCGCTTAGATTTGTGTAGACCCGGGATACCTGCTAATGCAATGTGGTGATCAAGTCAATTCAATGCAAAAATCAAGGTCATTGAAATACGGGATAGAAGAGGAATTGGCATTGGGAGAGCTTGGAGCGCCTACTCGAGAATGTGGAGTAGGAAGCTGGAAGCATAAACAGCAGTCATGTCATGTCAGCCTTGGGATAGTTTCAAAGTTTGCAGTTATGAAAGGATAGAGGGGGTTTGGACCTATTCCAAACTGACCCCTTGCCCAAAGACTATGTTTTTCACAGAATTAAAAATGTTCTAATTTAACCTGAGAATAAAAATAGGGCTGGGATAACAAGGATTACAAACAAAGAGTAATGATCAAAATACTCCATGGTAATTAACGGATTTCTTTTGTTCCTGCCCCTTTGGTAACTTCTCATCTTTATGGAGGTGCCATTGTTCTCAGTGAGGCCCTCTTGATTCACACTCTCTCAGGAAGCGCTGCCTCACCCAGCAATTCCTGTTCATTTTCTATGTTTCAATTTTACCTGCACAAGTGGACATCGGCATTTTACTAACTTATTGCTATGTTTGTTATTTCTTTCCTTTAAAAAATAAGCTGCACAAGCATAGGGATTCTGGACTGTGTGGAACATTGGTAGGAGTCTGCTGAGTATTTAATGGATAGCTTACCATGTATCCATAGTAAAGTTATAATAGCATTCAAAGTTTATGAAGATAGCCATTTTAATAAAGATTTTTCAAGATTCTTGAATAAAAAAAGAAGCACTAACATATCTTTTTCAGGATGCTATCTGACGCCGTTGCTAACCTAGAACATTGCCCGCTTACCACTGTTCAGTCAAGAACAACTCACCTGTAGACCTGCTGTCTAGAACGAGTCTGGATGACCAAGCTGGAAATTAAAGAGCAACAGAGGGGTTCAGTGTCTGTGATCTTGCTACTCAGATTCCCACATTAAGGAAATAGAGAATTCATGAATAGTTGTTCCACTTGATCTTCAAATACCGAAATTAAAATAGATCAGAACCTGAGTTCACTCTCTAGCACTTACCAGGCAATGCAGGATATAAAACTGGGAAATCAGCTGGACCCTGTCCAGCCCAAATTAGACTCATGTGGATCTAGATCTTAAATGCCTGAAAAGGAGACACTTACCACCTTCACAGAGTCTTGCCTTATGCAAGAGAACTTGTGATAGCCTAGTAGATTTATTTGTAAATATACCATTTTATTTCATGATAGTCTTTTAAAGAATCTACTCTTAGATGGGTAAGTTGTATTAGATCTATGTGTGCTCAGTTGGGGAGATTAGGATGGTCATGAAGTGGGCAAATTCTATAAGCAATTTCATTGTTAACACTACACTCAGGCCTGGAGCTGGTGTTTTAAGTCCCACACCAGTATTAGACCACCTCCTTTGTATTTGATACTGCCAGCCAGTTATCAATTAAGCAGCATTATGATGCTATGGAAACAGCATGGTTTTTGGCGAGAGAAGGTGGAGGTTGGATTTTTGCTCAGCTTCAAGCTGTGTGAGGTTTGCACAAGATAGCTCCATCAGGCCTCGGTTTCTTCAGTATTTCTTATAGACCCAAAGGGTGACTGGTTTCTAGGAAACCCAGTACAGGTCTGTTGACTGAAGGTGGAATCCTCATATATTTAAAGTAATGTTTTTTAAATACTAGCATTTCATTTCTAAGATGAATTCCTAAAAGTGTGATGAACATATGTAACTCATAAGACAAACTATAGCAAAGTTGATGTGATGTGAATAAAATGTGACTTTATGGAAATACTTATAAGAACTGTTTTCTCCATTGCATGTTACAAAGTGTATCTTTCTTTAAAAATAGGTCCTTAAGTGCCGACACCAATGCTGACTAATTTACCTTCATATTTTAAGTTCACATGTAAAGTGTTATGTCAATACCTTTTTAAATTAAATCATAAAGAGATAGATCATGTATACATTAATGCATTTAGGGTGTACAATGTGCTGATTTCATATACAATTTGGAATGCTTACATTGTACTGGTTAATATATCCCTCACCTCATTTACTTAATTATTATGATAAGATATTTGTACTCCACACTTAATAGATCTGACTGTACCCTTGCAGTATGCACCATAGGTGTGACCCACCATTCACCCTCCCTCCATGTGACCTCCCCCTTCTTTCCCCCCTCCCACTCCCTCTTCCATCCTGGGCCATAGTTGTGATCTATTCTTCATATGAAAGAGTGAGTGAGTGTAAACTGGTTTCATAATAGTACTGAGGACATGGGATACTTTTTCCTCCATTCTTGAGATACTTCTTACTTTAAAGATCTGGAAAAAATAGGACTTCACTTTATATGGAACCAGAAAAAACCTCCAATAGCCAAAACATTACTCAGAAATAAAAACAAATCAGGAGGAATCACGCTACCAGACTTCAATCTATACTATAAATCTATAGCGATCAAAATAGCATGGTACTGGCACAAAAATAGAGAGGGTGATGTATGGAACAGAATTGAGAACCAAGAGATGAATCCAGACACTTACCATCATTTGATTTTTGATAAGCTATCAAAAATATAAATTGGGGGAAAGATTCCCAATTTAACAAATAGTGCTGGGAGAACTGTCTAACTACTTGTATGAGATTGAAACTGGACCCACACCTTTCACCATTAAAAATTGACTCCCATTGGATAAAAGATTTAACTTAAGACATGAACCTATAAAAATTCTTGTAGAGAGTGCAGGGGAAACACTTGAAGACATTCTATGTTGATTGGTTTATTGTAACCATGTCAGATTGCATAAAAAATTCAGCATATTGTGCCCCATGTATGCATGAATGTATTCAAGATCTATGTGTATTTGACTTAGTAAAATATAATAAAATAAAATAAATTGGCCTGGGAGAATACTTTATGAGGAAAACTCCCTGGGCAATAGAAGCAGCACCAAAAATACATAACTGGGATCTGATCAAACTAAAAAGCTTCTGCACAGCCATGATAATACTTGATAAGCTAATTTAAGAAGTTCATTGCTTTTCCTCTTAATCAATAGAATACCTGTATATAAACATACACCCACCGGTAATTGGGTTGCTTTCCAAATTGCAATCATGCTTTATAATAAGCATTAGAAACAAAGTTGTTTTTCAAGCTAATGATTTCTCTGACGTGCCACAATTGATGTAATTGTGAATTATATTTTATGGTGAGTGGAAAATATGCTCATTTTTAATTTAGAAGTTAACATTTGTTAAAAGTAGCAATCCACATGCAGGCATTTAGTGCAATATGCATTTAATTTTCAAAACATTGCTTGATGCATTGGTTTGACATTTTCTTATAATGTATCAGCCTGATTTTTAAGAATAAGATAAAAAATTAGTGTACTGTAATGAATCATTGAAAAAATTATAAATATCATCCCCAAAGTTACAACTATCTTAATGAAGACCTTTCTTCTTTTTCATAGTCAGTGTCATAGTTAGTGTTAATTACTTTTTAATCTTATGTCATAATCGTAGCAATTTAGTTCAAATTAACATCATGACTCAGATGGTAACTTGACACTATTATCTACTGCAGTAGATACCCAATGTGGGTTGTCTGTATAAAAGTGGCAAATTCAAATATTTAATATATTAAGGAATTTGATTTCAGTTTGGGTGCAGATGGTCTTATATTTAAGATGCTAAGTTTGTCAGGGGACATGGTTTTCTCACTATTTAGAAAGTAATGTATTGTCAGGATCCATCCTTTTGCTTTAGGGACTGACTCTTTGAGTTTACTGGATCATAGGGACCAGCTGCTAAGTTGATATTTTTCTTAAGTCCTCCTCTTCTGTTGAGTACTGGTGCAAGTCCTCTCTCCTGCTGTAATAATTTTATTTTTATAATAGGGCCTCTGTAATCTCCCTGATATTCTGATCTCTACTTCTTTAAACCACTGCTGGTTGCACCTTCCGTTTGTTGTTTATGGTGGTTTTCGTTCTTCCCAACTAAATTGCGGGCCCTCTATGATCTGTGACCAATTCACGTATCGTGGTATAGAACAGAGCTATCACTGGTCTCTTGCTGGTGCCTGGTGGTAAATCAATGTTTGGTGATGATAAGGAAATCCATCTGGTGTTTGGAAACCTGTGGCCCAATCTGACTCGGCTATTCCTTCTCCTGATGTGACACACCTATTTCTACCATGTACTCTTTACTTACCATTTATTAGATTCATACTTTATGGGTATTCAATGGCAGTGAGTAAAGTTAGAATTAGGTAATGAAATTATCAGCATCTGTCTCGATTTAATGTTCTCTGTATATATTCTAACTAAAGATGACTAAGTTAGAATCCCACCTATTTATTGCTACTCGTATATGCTTTTAGAATTTGGAACTTGAAAATTCTGTAAGTCACTCAAAATTCATCCGTTATTGTGTTATGCATGGTTTTGCACCACATTGAGAGTGGTGTAATTCAGTGGAATGCTAGACTAAAAAAGGGATAGCGTATCGAGAATCTGGCAGTTTTCTTAAGAATTTTAAAATAAGGTAGTTGTAGTCACAAACCCCATGATGAAAACATTCAGATTCCCTGTCCTTGTCACAAGCAGAAGTTTGTGTTTTCATGTTTTATACACACATTTAGAATTTATTGGAATGCCCAACCTGCAGCATTACCAAAGAATTAAAACCCAAGAATGCTTTTCCCATTGTACAGAGACTGAAGCATCCCGCAAGCAGCCTCAGCGGTGAGAACTCTGGGAGCTGTCCATTCTGATGGGACTTGCTTCATTAGTGACTCAACTTAATTTTCTTCTTGGATATTTTAATTGTAGGTGTCAATACTCTGATTTCTACTTCCAACATCATTTTTTTAAAGTAATACATGTAAACCCATTTTTAACCACTGGGTTTCTGGTCAAATGAAACTTCTGATGAAAACACAATGTATCAGAACGTTTTAAAACTATAACTGAGAAAACGACATGAAGGCTGTGTTGATCAGTTTGATGGAAGTATTTCAGATTGCATGTGAAAACCCCACACTGTACCCCAGAAGGGCATTAATGTACATAGTTACCATTCAATAAAATTAAAAAAAGAAATAGTACTTGGGGTTCGTTTTCTCTAAGGGCACCAGGAAAGCTCCAGTGCTTTAAGATTCTTAAAATTCGCGACTCCCCACGGAGTCTGCTCTCTTGGACTGTTCCCTCCCTGGGCTTTGGGACTTGGGTGCACCCTGCAGCCTCCCTCCACCTACGTGCACGTCGGACCACTCGTGAGACTCAGCTCATGTAGCTGCTCTTCCCTGAAACCTTCCTAGATAACCCAAGCCGGAAGTGATCCTCTCTTCCCACCCAGGCTTTTCTTTCACAGATTCCTCCTCCTGTTCTTCCTTTCTCTCCCTCCTTCTTGTTTTTCTAGCCCATTTCTCTTACAGACTTTGTCACAGTTAACTTTTATTCTTCTGCTTGGGTGAAAGCTCCTTAGAATCAGGATCCGTGATTATTCTTCTATTTCCTAAGTGCTAAGCCAACACCTTGCCTCATGGAACGCGGTAACTGGGGAATTGCTTGGTGGCTCTTCAGTGACCTTGCCGTTCCTCTGTTCACTTGGGACTTACTCAGTGAGAGGGTCAGGACAGGAGATCCAGCTGCCTACTCAACCCAAGGCCAGATTTCCCCTTGGTTTGTTTGTTTCTAAACACTGTGTGTGGCTTGGACTAGCTCAGCTGCATTTGGTCTCTATTTATATTTCCAGGGCATTGGTTCTGGATAGTTCTGAGGTTCCTGAGCTTTGGATGGCCAGAATAAGCATGATTCGCAGTGGGAATGTAGGCCTTTTCCAGTGATAGGTTAGATATCTGCCTTGTGCATAAAAACTATAGGTTCTAATGCAGTGCGATCATGGCTACTGATAAATACCACATGTTACACAATGCTGTGAGTGCTCAGAAGCTAGGAGAGGAGTCAATTTCTTGGAAAAACATCAAAGCCTGGGTTTGATACTATGAAGAGGGCAGATGATATGGCATTGGGTTGTTAAACATCATTCATTTGAATGATGGCCTTAACTTAGAAAAAATTAACTTAAAAAACAATTAAATAAAAGTCTCTTTGTAAAGGAATCTTGATGTGATACAGCAAATGGAAAAGTAGCATTACTTACCACAATGAATTAAAGCATGAACAAATGACTTCTAGAATGGTAAACATTTACCCATATGACACCCCAAGGTGAGTCTCTCCAGGTGTCCCAGCACTGCTGGGGGCCAAGGGGCATGACTGTTGGGGAGACCCTGGGTAGAGAGAGGTGGCCGTGTGGGTCCACACTCCTCTATCAGCAAATTGTGTTGTTTGGGAAAAGTCACTTAATGCCATTGCATTTCCATTTCCTCATCAAAGAAAAAGGAACAAGAAGACCTCCCTTTTGGAGCAGGTGAATCAGAGCACCATAATGCATATAAAGCAGTATTTAGCCTAATGTCTGGCCAGCAAAAGTAGAGGAAAATAAATAATTTGAAGCCCTTTTTCCTTTTTATTTGGTGAGTGAAAGTTTTTATCAGAGCAGGCAAAAGGCAAGTACTGAAAGTGTTGTTATACATCAACCAGCAGTGAACTTGGAATGACACTCCATTATACTTGGGCCATTTAACATTTGAATGTATTTGGTGGAGGAAGCTTAGGAATGTTAATATGTTCCTCCCTGGAGCCTAGATTATGGTATCAGAAGTGTGAGAATAAGCTCTTCCCACTCACACAAGCTTGTTACTTTCCTAGACCCTGCCTCTCCCTGGGGTGGTTTCCTCTGTCCAGGCCTCCAGTGCTGTCTTTTTCTTTGGGTTCCACTAGGAGGTGCTGCTGTTTCCTCACGTGCAGCTGCCTCAGGGGTACAGGGTGGGGGAGAGGAGAGTGAACTAAGGTGTACCTGAGCACACGTGGCTGTAGCACCTGAGGAGAGAGCCCTTTCCCAGCCTCTGGCTCCACACGGGGCCTGTGCCTTCCTTTTACCTCCAATAAACCACAGCTGCCTAGGAGGCAGTACCCAGCAGGCATCTGCTCATCCATGTTGCCCACCTTCCAGCCCTTCTGGTGGTCCTGTGTGTTAGCACCTGGCACCTTGGTGTTAGTTACATGGTGTTAGAAGTCAGGTAATTGTCACAGGAGCACTGACAGAGCCTCACAAGGTTCGGGGCAGTTTTCCCACAGAAGCCAGACTGCTTCATGGTGGGCAGTTAGAAAAATGAAAGCAGAGACCTCCAGGGAGCAAATGACTTCCCCAAAGTCCTCCTGAGCAGTCCCCCCTCACTCCTCTTGCTTTGCCAATGGGTTAAGAAAGTCACAGGAAGTGGAGGTTCAGGTGCTACCATGGTCCTCAAATATTCACCGAGAACCCACCATGTTACACACTTGGGGTACAAGCAGGGAAAAGGATGGTCTCTGTCCCAACAAGAAAATCTCAGTGTGTGGAAACTCCATGTCATGAGTTTACCAAGAAGGGAGAGTGTTCAGGGGCACTGCCTGCACACAGAGGTGTGCGTGTGTGTGTGTGGGTGTATGGGTGCTCCTGTGAGAGCTGGGGATTGTCAATGAGAATTTTTAAGAGAAAGCAACATTTTAGTCTCTTGAGCTGAAATTCAGATGGGAACTGGGCATTCACATGAAGCAGATGGTGGCATTTTGGACTAAGGGAACCGGGGTGGAGACCTGAGGAAGCCAGGCTGGTGTGCAATGAGTCTGTGGCTGCAGCAGTGCAGGGTCTAGGGGCATTGGAGATCCCGCCCCCTCCCCCCCCCACCCCGGGCCTCAGTGCTCTGCTCAGGCTTCAGACTTCCTAGAAGGTGATGGTGAATTATTCTGCAGAATTGCAAACAAGACCTGAAAATGGCAGGATGGCTGTAGGATGACCGGGATCCATGCAGTAGTGGGGTCTGGCATTGTCCAGGGCAGAGGAGATGAGGGAGAGGAGGAAGGGTGCGGCATGCGGTGAAGAGGTGGGGAGATACTAAGAGGGGGTCACTTCTGTATTCCAGTCATCTCTGTCTACCCTTCCCACCTCCAGGCTGCCCTTGTGAGTGGCTGTCAGCTTCCCTGTACTCACCTCACTGCTACTCTGATGGCCTCCCCAAATTCTCCTCGGCCTCCCTCCTTCTGTTCTCAGTCACCTTTATGTCCTCTGAATATTACATCCCCCACCCCAGATTCAAAACCTCCACTGCCCTGCAAAGCTCTGCAAGGACCATCTGCCTTTCCAGTGTTCTGTACAGCTGTGGCTAGTCCCTGGCCAAGCTCTTTCCCTGTATGGTCTCTGCCCACGTAGCTCCAGCTTCCTTTACCCACTCTCTTCTGTGTGAACCGAGGAGTTCTGTATGGAAGCCTGATGAATTAGTACCCCCAGTACAAATTCTCTCACCACTCTGCATCTTTTCTTCACAGCACTTTCCACAGCTATGATTCTTATTTATCTATGGAATTAATTAACACCTCTCTTCATCTCAGCCTCACCCCTGCATATCTGCACACAGTGGCTTCCCAGCATCTTAGCGGCAGGGGGCTGTATTTGCAGGCCGGATATGTTGCTACCCAGGATGGGGTTCAGCAAAACTCCTGTCTCAGCAGCACACAGCACAGTTTCTGACACATAACTAGGGGCTCTGGAGACAGCACCACGAATTTGTTTTAATTTAGCAACCACCAGAAAGAAAAATACAGACTCCTGAAATATGTCCTTGGGGGAAGGTGGGCATGAGCCTTTAGTTCAAGGCTTCCATTTGTTACTTTGTTCAGTTGAGGTATATTCTTCCATATAAATTTTGTTCAGTCTAGACAATTGGAAATAATCTTAAAGTATAGTAGTCCAGCATTAGGTTAACTGTAACAGTAAATTTTTCATCCTGTAAACTTTGGAGGTATGGGTGGCAGGGAAAGAATGTCGGGTACCTCTTATGCCTCTTAATGCAGCATAGATATTTTCCCAGAAGGTACAGGTGAACCTTAACTCTCAGGCAGGCAGAGTGGCTTAGTTGACCTTTAGAAAATTCTCCCAGGTTTGAGTTCTGGGAGTTCTGGGCTTCCTCCACAGCAAAAATGAATTACATGTGAGACTTTGTGATGTGGGCTATCCTCACTGGGTTAGGTCATATCTCAGGGTAGTTTTGATTTGCATCTCTCTGGGGATTGGGGAAGATGAGCATTTTTTCCCATGTTGGCCGTTCATCTGTCTTCCTTGGAGAAGTGTCTGTTCATGCCTCTTGCCCACTTATAAACGGGATTTGCTCTTTTATGGTTAATTACTTTGAGTTCTCTGTAGATTCTAGTTACTGGCCCTTTTGTCAGATTCATAGCCTGCAAATATCTTCTCCCATACCGAAGGCTGTCTGTTTGCTTTAGTTTTTGTACCCCTAGCTATACAGAAGCTTTCTAGCTTGATCATGTCCCATTTACTTATTTTTGGTGTTGCTACAATTGCTAGGAGGGTCTTCAGTCCCAAAGCTCCAGATTCTGGCATGGATGTAGAGAAAGGAACACTTTTACACTACTTGTGGAATTGCAAACTAAGATAGCCTCTATGGAAAGAAGTATAGAGAAAACTCAAAGAGCTAAAAGTAGACCTTTCATTTGATCCTGCAATCCTTTTACTGGGTATCTACCCAGAAGAAAAAAGCCTTTTTACCATAAAGACATTTACACTAGAATGTTTATCACAGCTCAATTCATAATCGCCAAAATGTGAAATCAACCCAAGTGCCCCTCAACACATGATTGGTTTAATAAGCTGTAGTATATGTATGCCATAATACTATTCAACCACAAAAAAGAGGGAAACTTTATGTCTTTTGTATTAACCTGGATGGAGTTGAAGAAGATTCTTTTTAGAAAAGTATCATGAGAATGGAAAAGCAAGTGTCCAATGTACTCGATACTAGTATGAAACCAATAAATAAATAGCTATGCCCCCACATGAGACAAAAACACAAATAAATTCAAGAAGTTGGGAGGGAAAGGATAGGGTAGAGGGGACAAGGGTGGATTGATGTGCTGTCACCTAATGGATACAAAGTAAGGGCATACAGCACATGCCCTGGGTGAAGGGCTCAACTGCAACTTGAACTTTACCAAACAAACGCAAATGACATAACCTAATCATTTGTACTCTCATATTAATCCGAAAAACCAACAACAACAGTGAATGCCCTACCTGCCGTTGGTGCAGGTTCTTAACTTCTCATCTCGCTTTAAAGTCTCTATCTTTAAAAGTCTCTATCTCCTATTGCGTCTCTTAGAGATGCATCTTCTTTCCACTTAAATGAGATTAGCTGAGGCTGGGATGCTCTCACAATCTCTTTGGCTTTTACCCTTTCATGCTGCTGCTGAAAACATAGATTATTTTTTTTTTTGAAAACTGAAAATAATAAGAATGAGTTAGCTTAGACAAGTTTTTAAAAGTTTTCCCAAATTCCTTGCAGCAAATGTTCTGGTCTCAGACTGTTTTATAATGTGGTGTGCTGTTCTCTGATGCACTTGTGGTGTAGCCAAGGATTCTGTCTGCAGTCAGGAAGGAGGATCTGGGTTCTAGCCCAGGCTGTGACACTCACCAGTTGTGAGACTTGGGGGCAGAACCCTCCAAACTTTGGTTATCCTTGCTTGGGAAAATACAGTTTTATGGGCCTATTTTTCAGGTCACTGTGAAGGTTAAATGAGATAGATAGCCCATGATTAAATGCCTATGTCAGAACTAGAGTTCCATAAAGATTAATTTTCCTCTAGTTGTCACTTTTCTTTCCTAGTTGAGAAATTTAGAAGAAATGCAAATGTTTTACTACAGTCAGAAATCCAGGGAAAATTTATGTTATGTTGGCTGACAAAACTACTGATGATCTGGGTGGTTGCTGCTACACTAGGTATCTATGTATACATGTACCCACCTGCCCATTTACCTGTCTATCATCTACTTGCCTACCTACCTGTCTGTCATCCATCTTCCTGTCTACCTAACTAGTCACCATCTATCTATCTACCTATTTACCTAACTAGCCATCATCTGTCTATCTACCTATCTTCCTCCCCCCACACGAATACAAACACAGATAAATATAAATACAAATAGTTAAACTTGGGATAGTAACTTTTCTTCCAGTCAAATGGGCCTGTTTTGAATTCAGAGAGTTTCCATTTAAGTAATTAAAAACATATGAGCACGGTGGACCCTCGACCTCCAGATTTGCCTTCCTAATTGTTTCCTGCCTGCATCCACATGGATGTCCATCGTAAGATGCATCTTCATATTTGCTCCCTTCTATCATATTTTCTGTCCCGATTAATGCAGTCATTATTTGTCTATAAAGTCAGCTAAGTCAGAAACCAAAGACATCTCATATCTCGTCATCTTCTTCCTTCTGTAGTGTCCTAAACAGGCCAAAGTGTGATCCCTGCCCTGCCATGTTCCCTCCCACAGCCGTGTCTCTGTAGCTAGGTCTGTTAGTTAAGGATCCTCTATTTTTTTGAGATAATTTTCTATACCAATTTCCAAAGTAAATTTGGAAATTAAAGGCTTCCGTTACTGGACAAAGGGGTCTGGCCGCCTGTCACTGTCCAGCTAATATGCAGAGATGGGGATTAGGTCCACCAAGCTTTATAGTCAGAAGGCCAGCAATTCTGGAGAACAGTGAAATTAGCCTCTCCAGGACTGTTTCCCCCTTCCATTTCCCAAACCACAGTTTCATACATAAAAGTTCAAAACAAAACCAAGATTAGTTCTTACCTTAAACAATAATCAGCATAACCCATGACCTATTATAACAATTCCAAATCAAAAGTTAATCTCCTAAATCAATTGCCCTAAACTGCTCAAGATTCACATGTTTCGGTTGAAGCTAGATTTACAAAACGACAAAGATGGAAGACGCGAGGTGAAGGTCACGTAGAACCTAAACCAACCAGAGCAGCTGTGCCGCGTTGGCACTAGCCTGACCGACTCCATATCTTCTCACTACCTGTGCTCTCACTCGGAGCAGAGCTCTGAAAGCAGGTTCAGTGTTTCCCTGTGGCAAAGGAGCATCTGAGCACCCCTAATGCCTGCTTCCTGCTCTCAGACCTTGGGTCTCACCTGCCCCTTTGAAGCTGTGACTTGAAATACATTACCTAGTTGTTATCACGTATTTGGGGTCCCTTTCAAGAAAATACATGATAGCACATATTTCTAGTATTATTTCTAGTTCCTATCTTCTTATAAATCTCTACCTTTTTTTTTTTTTTGACTTACATCAGCTCTTTTAAGGTCTTCCCTTTTTGTTCTCTTCATGGAGTCCTTAAAGTCTCATGATTTCAACTATAATTATTTTTTTATAGATTGCATACATCTGTAATGTAGTATTCCTAGAGAATTTTTATTTTCTCTTATGTGTAGCTAAATACACTTTTTCTGGATTAAACAGGTTCTTAAAGTTTCTGCGAAGTTCTTTGTTTCCTTAGCTCCCTATTGATAACTTCCAGTTTAATTGTTTTGTGTAAGAAATGATTTCTCTGGTCATTTCCCCAGTTTCCCAGGAGGGAGCCTCTAAGCCCTTGGAATCTCCTCAGTGATAGGAGTGTCTTTGTTATCCAAAGGGGCTCACAGACTGTGCCTGGGCCCCTGGCCAGTTTCATGATGTCTGGGGCCTGGCACCATAAGGACCAACCCTGTGATTGGAGAGTTAGGGATCTGAGCCCTGGCCTCTCCACCTCTGGGAAGCAAAGAGGGCCAAAGATTGAGTTCAATCCTGTAGTCAGTTCTTCAAGCAATCACACCTAAGTCATGAACCCCCAACAAAAACTCTGGATGCATGAAACTTAAGTGAACACCTGCAGTTGGTAATTCACATAGCCATGCCAGGAGGGGGAAGCTGCCTATAGAAATGCCTGGGACCTTCCCAGACCCCCACCAGTGTGTCTCTTTATTTGGCTGGTCCTGAGTTGTGTCCTTTAAATTGCTGTAATTATAAGGACTTCTTTGAGTCTTTCTAGTGAATTATCAAAACTAAGACAGCTGAGGAAAGCCCCAAATTTATAGCTATTTGGTCAGAAGTATAAGAGACACTGAGGCCTTTATCTTAGGTTTCCTTAAACAAACAAACAACTCCCTGCACCAGGTGTGATGGCTCATGCCTTTATTGTTTGAGGCCAAGAGTTTGAGACCAGCCTGGGCAACACAGAGAGAACCTGTCTCTACAAAAAATTAAAAAAAATTAGCCAGGCATGGTGGTGTCCATGTGTAGTCCCAGCTACTTGGGAGGCTGAGATGGGAGGATGGCTTGAGCCTAAGAGTTGGAGGCTGCAGTGAGCTGTGACTGTGACACTGAACTCTGGATTGGGCAACAAAGCAAGAGCCTGTCTATTAAAAAAAAAAATCTCCTGCTGTTTTTTAGCACATGGTGAGAACTTACAAGTCAGTGTGCACCAAAAAACTAAACAACAGTAGATTAAAGTGGCATTTGTGCTTACACTGGTGTGGACTCTAGACTGTGCTAACTTATAGAAAAGAATCAGAGCTTTGGATTTAGAAGGGACTTAGAAAGTCATCAGCCAAGCTCACTTTCTTTTGTTCAGCAGGCATTCCATAAATTTGTGGAAAGGATGAGAATAAGGGAAGATGAGCCCCCGAGGTTCTTGACTTACCCCAAGTCCCAAAGGTATAAATAGGTTTTGAGCCAGTACATCCAGACCATGTAGCACCTTGGTGGGACTCCATTCTCTCCCTTCCACATTCTCAGCTCAGTTATTGGACACATTAGCTGTTTTCTAGAGCTAATGAAGTTCAACTAATCTTAAGTACCTTAGAGGGTAAATGGTTTTTTACTCTTTCTTTTAGACATGTAAGTGGTTTACCTGAGATCAAATGGGTAAACACCATAGAAACAAGGAGGCATTTAAATTCTTAGTGAACATTCCCTCTTAGAGAGTGTATTTGTTATGCAAAATGGGCTATAAAATTCAATATATAGTCCTAGTATCTAGGATGAAAGGGAAGTAAGGAAAAAACAATACTTCAGTGTTAAGTCTAGTTACTATTTATGTGCAAATCTTATTTTTATGAAAATTCCTGTTTATTTACCTCTCGATAACATCATGGAGGCACTTGTCTTCTAAGTAGTGACGGCTAGTAAAGATATTTTTGAGTGTTTTAAAGTATAATTTTACAGTGATTCTGCCAGTTTTGCAGACGAACAGTGCTGCTGGTGATGAACTTGATGATGCACTGAAAGAAGATGGTGGAGCATCCTTGCTTCCCTTTTGGACTGGAAGTCTTGTACTATTAATATAATTCACCAGAGTTGGCTTGGAAGAGCTCCAGAAGTCAATGCCAAGTGGGAGTCAGGGGGATGAGAAGACAGACTCTGCTAGGGCTCCTGTCTTTGGATTAAAGTAGAATCCTGGCCTGGCCTTGAGCTCCCCAGGCCCTGGGTGTTGTGTGCAGAATGCTTTCTCCAGTCCTTGGTGCTCCCAACGCAGGTGTCATATTGTGCCAGATGAAAACATCATTGTCCCTCTAGTCAATGCAGTGGCCGAAATGCTTTCTGATGTGATGTGGATCTCAGGAAGACATTGAGTCTGGAGTTTGCTTCTTCCTGAGGATGTGCAGAACTGGCTTCATGGATGGTGGCAAGAATTCTTGGGAAGAGGAGAGCAAGCCTACCCCCATGCTTGGATACCTTTAACAGAGCCATTGCAGGGGCAGCAATGGACTGGAGTGTGTGACCCTAGCTGTGCTTCATGCTCTATAAGTACTTGTTTTTCATTTATAAAGTGGTGATGACCATCTCCACCCACTCTGACCCTTTGCAAGTGCTAAGTGTGGTGATGTGCACAGACTCAGGTGGCCTCCAACATGGAGGCTCAACTTGGAGGATGTGCCCAGTGATTTCTGTGAGTGAAAGTAAGGCAAAACAATAACACTTTCTGACTATCTCGTGTCCCTTGTGTGAGACTTGACATGCTGTCCAACAGCTATAGAGGGGCAGGACAGCTGAAGACAGTGACCCAGAGCCCTGAGGGTGAGGGTTCTTCTGGGAGGTTATTTTGGTTTTCCAACCAGGCCATTCAAATACTGTCCAGGCTTAAGTTAGCTGGTTATCTCTAGTCCTGGAGATAAAGCCTCAGGAAGCTGAAGATAAGGGAGGAAGAAGAAAAAGAGAATTTCTTTCTTTCTGTATCTGAAAGTCTTGTTCCTAGAGCCTCCCAAGTGTGAAGGAGAGAACTGGGCTTTGGCTGTAAGGTAGAAATTCTGAGGCACTTGCCCTGACTTCCATGCTGGATTGTTTATTTAGGTTAAAATGTATTAATTGTTTCCTTTAGTGCATTCCTTATGTTAAGTGCTTATTAACTTGCTGGAGAAATCTTATGGATTTGTTTGAAGATGATTTCAAAGTATTTTGAGTTCTTTTAAAGTATGCTTTTTGTTGCATTTTAGAGGAAAATAAGATTGTGTAACCCAAGGCAACTTGTTAGAGTTTAGTGAATATTAATGGGATGATACAAAAGTGAAGATCAAAGTCACCCAGTTTATGGTTTAGTTAGTGACTAGTCCATATAATGCGGGCTCTCTGTGATTAACTGAGAACAGGCAAAAGGGGCTGACCTCACGGATCCTCTACGACCACCTAGGTCATCAGGATATCCTCCCACCCCCAGGCTATCTAGACTCTATTGCTTGGGGTGAGGGATGCTGACCAGTGTCATCTTCTACTGTACTTCTGTGACAGACATGCTATTATATGAATATTTTGTATTGTATTTAAAAATCAAGGCACATTATATTTTCACTCTGGTTGGAGTCTTTCCTGTAGGCCTGGTAGCTTGACTAGGGGTAGAAAATATTCATTTGCATCATCTGTGGTGAAAGGGTTCATTAAACGGTCTGCCAGTATAAAAAAGACTTCAGGGAGGATGTTTCCAATGCAAATGGTGTACAAACTACAGCTGTCTTAGCCGTGGAGCCGCAGTGCTGTGCAATGACTGCATACTTGCACTTTCATCCTTGCTACCCTTCTGAGTGGATCCTATTATGATCCTCAATAACAGATGAAGAGACTGAGGGTCAGAGTGATTCAGCAGATCCTCAGTAGTCATGCAGCCAGGAAGAAGCAAAGCCACACCACGTTCTTAACAGCAATGTTAGAGTCTCAAGAATCAGGTGTATCTGATGTGGATGTAGTGAGAGAATGCCTGAGGCTGCAAGTAAGAGCACTGCCAGCAGAAAGTGGCTCACACACCTGTGGTTGATTTTTTCCCTTAAGGAGAAGTCCAGAGATGAGACTTCTCCGGGGTTTGTTCGTTTGTTCCTAACATCTGGGCTCTGGGTTTCTGTCTTTATGACCCTAGCTGTAGTTTGAAATTTCATTCCCCCAGAGGAAAATGTTAAAAAGCAGGAGGGAAGTCTGGCAATAGGCACGTGCTTTGGGTGTCTCTCATTGTTTTATCAGAGAGGAAAATCTTTCCCAGAAGTTCTCCTGGGATAGTATTCCCGAGCAGGCTGGCATGGTCCCACCCCCTGCAGTGGAGATGAGCTGAGCAGCTTTGCAGTGAGAGCTCAGCAGCGGGAGGAGGCCTCGCCCAAGCTCACGCATGGAGATGGTTTTCCTAACCCACCAGCATTACCTCTTACAAAACCTGAGAATTTGGGGTCTCCTCCCTGGAAGGTGTCCAAATCCTCAGCTCTGAGAATCTCCCCAGTAAAGACCACAGGTCTGGAATAAAGCTGCAGACAAACTAAGAGGGATGCCTTTGTGCTCTTTTGGTGACTGCATTTGATTATTATAATGCATTTTTAAACAAGGTAATGATGAACTGTTGAAACATTGAACCAAATGGGGAAAAAAAAAAAAAAGATCTTCCAACCAGGAGTAATATGAGTGTAAATAATAGTGTGTG
This sequence comes from Galagoides demidoff, assembly GCA_963574575.1. Classification (NCBI taxonomy): domain Eukaryota; kingdom Metazoa; phylum Chordata; class Mammalia; order Primates; family Galagidae; genus Galagoides; species Galagoides demidoff. The sequence continues at coordinate 16,235 of CAUYQV010050108.1, read as the reverse complement.
GTAATAATAGCTAGTGTGGACTAGGCACCATACTGATATTTGTCTACAGTACTCTCAGGAATCTTCATAATAATGAAGAGAATACCCATTTTATGGCTAAGAAAACTGAGGCTTCAAGAGCTTAAGCCATATTAAGCTGTGATGGTACAGTGACTACATTCCTCAGTGACTACACCATGGCACAGTGGCTCATCACTTCCTACTCAGCTGCCACTGGGTTGGTGGCTCAGGTCCCCTTGCTGTTTGCTCTGAAGAGGGAGGTCTTTCATAGGGTGCCACAAAGCAGTGACTGCACCCCACCTCCATTCATCATCCCAAAGGGTCTCTGGGACTCTGCTGGCTCTGGGTCCTACGGATGTAGTTCTCTTCTGATCTCTGCTGGTGCCTTCCTGGCCACCTCTCTCCCTCCTTGTCCCCAGTGTGGCACCCACTGTGCTATGCAGTGTGGCAGACATGCTCTGAAGGTCTGGGCGCTGGGGGTCAGCTACGGTGGGCTTGTGATCCTGCCTGCATATCTAACTTTGGTTTCCTACCCTTTTGCGAGGAAAAGTAGATAAAGACATTTTAGGATCACAGTTCTGCCTTTAATGGACTCACATTCTCGGATGTTTTCTTACCTACCCAGCTTTTATAATTAGAAACACAGTGGCAGAAGGATTTATTTTTCTATCATTCACAACCAGTTTGTAGGGCTGTGGGCTGGTCTTTTTCTTTCTGTTACCTTCTGAACTCATCCAGGCAATGAACAGCTGAGGAATGTTGACCCCAAAGTTACCATGCCACCTCGAAATTTGCCCCATTTCTATACTGCTTGTGACATCTTCTCTGCTGATATGTAGACTTAATAATTATTTCTTATCTCATTATTTAACATTCCATGTGTAGCCGAGGCCCTTGACTGAGCTGAAGCTGGGGCTACAGATGTGTCTGGGCAACTGATGCAGTCTCTGAGGCAAGCTCCGGATCAGTGTAGATTTGCACAGTATTATGAAAACAGGACTGGCAGAACATGAAGCAGTGAGCTCAGCCAGTGGTGTTTGTCCTGGAGACCAGTCCCCTGGTCTCACACCCAGCAGTGTGAGTCTGAGCCTCATGCTAGAGAGTGGGCTTCAGGCACAAGTGCCAGGACTAGAGTCTGAGAGTCAAGAAGCTGTTAGGAGTGACCAAATATGACCCACAGGCTGCCAAAGAGCCATGCTGACTTCTGCACGGGGCACAGCATGCCTTTAGTGTATGCAGTGTGCAGAGTGGTCACTCAGTGACTGTGTGGAAGGAAGGGAGGAAGGAACGGAGAGCAGGAAGGAAGGGAAAGAGGAAGAAGACCCAAGGACTCTTGAGGTTGGAACAACACCTCAGGGATGTGCAGCTTTGAGAGCCCAGTGAACTCGGCCAGAGTCATACATCTGAGCTGTGATGTGGAGTCCTGGATCCAGGTGACAAAGGCCCTTGAGAAACTCCTGGGGCAGCATTCATGAGTCAAGGGAGCCTAAAGAGGAGAGTATGCGGGATGCCAGGTAGGGAAGACTGCAGTTTCACAGAAAGAACTTGATAAGGCTTTTAAGGGCTGTAGGTGGGTAGGTATAGGGATATTACTGCTCAGCTGTGGGGTGACAGGCTTGAGATCCACCCTGCTGTCTGCTTGCACAGCTCTCAGCCTGATCACAGCTGTGGCTGCCCAAGAGGATGCATGTGTTGCCCTGTGGACTGGCAGGGGCTAACAACAGCAGTGGCAGTGACTGTGACTCCGTTTGAATGTAGAGGTAGGAGAGCCCCTGAGGATACTTAGTTTATACAGTCCAGCGGTCACATCTCTTGAACAGAGGCATTCAACTTATTATTTGTTTCATACACAGTGCAGGGCCTGATGTCATCCACAGGGCAACTTTTCAGTAATTATTTATTGATTAATTCATCACTATCACTTATCTTGGTCTTCAGAAATGGACAGAGACATGATTGTATTTCTTCCTATTTAACTGATTGAGAACCTTCAAGCTTGGTTGTAAACTGAAGACACAGAGGTGTGGGGATAAGAGGCAGGGACCAGGTGGCCTGGGTTGGAAAAGTGATAGGACCTCTCTGTGCCTCAGCTTCCTCTCCTGCAAGGTTATCACGAGGGTTCAGCAAAGCTCCTAGAATCCTCCTTGATGCTTGAGTAGAATCATCTGTGCCCGTGCTTCCCTCCATTCCTGCCTGTCCTTCCACCTCCTACCACTGTCACTGGAGCTTTGAGATAGTCTGTGCTTCCAGACAGGGATAAAGGAGAAGGCTACCTGGCACAGCGACTGTCTGGGGGAGCAGCAGCGCAGAAGGCACTCACTGCATCCCAGGCCTCTGTGGTTCTGGAGATGCGGGACATGAAGGTATTTCAGGGTCCCTGCCCTGCAAACAGCTCACAGTGGAATTCCCATTGTCAAATTGCCCTCATTTCCTCCTGTACAAGTTCACGTGCATTTTCACACGTCCTTTAAGATGGAGGTACTTCTGGGTAATTTGTAGGCATATCACAAGGTGGATTAGTTCAATTGGACTCCTTCTTTCACAACAGGGTTTGGCATACAGGCAGCAGGAATTTCAACCAGGAAGAGAGTGCAAGTACTCATTTTGGAAGGGGAACATGTGAGGATCTGAACAGAAATGAGTGACATTAGGACAGGGGATTTAGAGAGAAACCCAGAGGACTGGTAGAAAAAAAGTCCATCTCTTTTCCAAAGCTTGCTCAGGGCCCACCCCAAGCAGCATGGAAGGAAGAGAGCACTGTTTCACCTCTTCTTGGTCCCCTTTCTAATTGCTGGTGATTACCTGTTCATGGGCTCCAGAACTTTTAATAAGCTAGTTCATCTACTTCACGGGTTAAAGAAGCTTCTGCTCTGTAGCCTAAGAAACTAACTCTCAGTGATCGACTCAAGCTCTGGAGGGAGCTCCAGGCTTCCAGTGTTCACCCCCACCCTGTCCTCCATAACGCCGTATGACAAGACCAAGGAACCCTTTGGCTAGGGTTCCTGTAGGAAGAGACCAGAGGGTAGGGACTGTGGTTCCTTGGGCCATGTACCCATTGGCATCACCCTTGTTAGGGAGGTGAGGGACAGGCTTGTGCTTTCCCAGCTCTAGGCCCTTTGATAGATAGTTTTCCTCCCATTTACCTGGTGTGAGTGGATGGCCTGGGCTACCTGCCAACTTAGGGGAGGGTGCTCCTTCCCTACCCTGAGAAATTCTAGGTGGGGCAGTTCTGCTGTAGGTCTTAGAAATCAATAGGTAGAATCAAATATTTCCTGTGCCCCTCATTCTGGAGGGGAGTGAGCCCTGTTGTGGGCAGAATTGTGTCTCCCCTACCCAATGCACATGCTGTAATCCTAACTCCCCACCATCACCTCAGAATGTGACCTTATTTGGAGATAGGGCCTTTAAAGATGTGATTAATTAAAAATGAGGTCATTAGGGTGGGTCCTATTCCAGTGTGACTGGGGCTCTTCATAAGAACAGGTTGAATGCAGGAGACACCAGGGATACCCAGACAGAGAGAAGGCCAGTGTGGGCCCAGAGAGGGGAAGGCTGCAAGACCATGCGAGGCCTTGGGGGATGCCAAACCTGCTGACATCCTCAGTTGGGCCTCCAGAACTGCAGGACAGTAAATGCGTGTAGTTTAAGCCCCAAGCTGTGGTACCTTGTCATGGTAGCCCAGTCAGGCTTACATAAGCACAACCTACCCTCCCTGCTGCACCAAAGACCAGGATCAGTATGTGGGCTAAGAGGAAAGGGATGAAATAAGTCAGTTTCCAGTTTAGGCTATGGCGTGGTTCATTAGGTAGAGTTCTCATCCCTTCAAGGTCCAATCTAAATTAACCAGCCCAAGAGCTGGACCTGTAAGTAACAAACATGGTGCATCTGTTTTCTCTGTCTTCCCTGCCTTCTACCCCAGACAGGCAGAACCTGCAGCTGGCCAGGTAAGGGACTGACCAAGGACTAGGATTCTGGCCAAATATATTTCTAACTCATCACACCAGTAACACTCACTGTTATTTGTAACATTTGCATTCATGGGAAAATACATGCTAAATTACCAATAACAACTTACATGTGTACTTTGGGATTGCAATTGGACTGCCGATATTTGTAGATTTCTTATCAACAGTCAAACAGTATATACTTTTTTATTGGCACATGGTGTACTTCAGCCTTTTCCCTAATTTAAGCCAGTCTTTCCATAATTCTAATTTCCATATTTAATTGTCAGATTGAGTAAATGGATTTTTGCATATATAAATTATAAATGTGACAAGTCCTCTTTTATGGCACTATAAATCTTTAGGAATTAAACACAAAGGATGTGAAAAGTTTTAGTGTTGAGTATTTGAGATGCTGTCTCTTATTTGTGTAACTGGTTCCATGAACAAATTTCAATGACCCCTACATGTTTTTTAAAGTCCTCTTCCTTAACTAACTAGTTGCCCTTTGATTTCCCAGAAATGGTAGATTTTCTGCAAGACAAAGGAATTGAGATTCTGAAGACCCGTGGGCAGAATTCCTAATGCCAAGACTCACAATACCCACAGCTTTCCCCTGGTGCAAGTACCCTGTTGTATGATATACCATGACCTGCCCCAAGGCACATGGCTCCTCCTTTAAAAACCCTCGATCTCTATTAGTTGGGAAACAGATTTGAGTCAGCTTCTCCTGTTGTCCCGACAAGATGTCTTGTGTATCAGAAATATTCCTTTTTTCCTTGACAAGCCTCGTTGTCTCAACAATTGGATCTCTGTGCAACGAGCAACCTAACCTAGGATGAAACACTCTTGCAGTTTCGATAACATTTATAAGAAAATAGTCAATTTTTGGAGAGAACAATGCCTTCCTTAGTGATTTGCCATGCAATATTTGTTCTTTTGGGGTATTCTTCTGTCTCTAATAAAAGGGGATGGTATACTAAGAATGCACTTTAATAATGCATTAAACAAGTTCAACAAACATTGAAGGCATTATCTAAAAGAAAGTGGGTGGATGTTATTAATCACCTTGTAACTATCAAATCCTGCTTCAGGTTTTACAAAAATGATTGGACAATAAGTTTTTGAAAGTTTACTTTGTTTCTAGCACTGAGCCAGGATAAATGAAGCATAGCGTCTGCCCTAAATGAACTGACAATTTGGTAGATTTGATGTAGTCACTAAAGAAATCTCCTTTAATACTCATTATTTCTAGAAATGAAAGGACATAATCATATAAAGTTCTTGGCCAAATGCTTGGCTTAAAATCTTCTATCCCATCAACATTAGCTATTTTTGTTGTTATTACAAAAAATAACAAAAGAAATACAATGATACAGATATTTGTATTTTGACTTGCGTTACCCATTACTCACCTTCAGGGCAATGTCTGTTCAAGTAATGTTAATTATCACAGAAGTCTAGAAATGCCTTCCCAAGTGTTTGGTGACTGCAGTGTCACCTTTTCTATAGAAGGATAAAAATAAACAGTCTCTTCCTGTGGGTAACAAAATGCTGATTTTTAAGTGTTTTGCAATTCAGATTTTATGTTTCACTGCTTTCTTAATAGACCTGAGAACATATTCATCTGATCTGGTTTCAGTACCCAGGTCTGAAGAGTTGGCACACCCCCTATCCTGTCTTTTTGTGCCAGCATCAGCTAAGGTATTCACTAATTTTCGGAGGGGTGTGGCCTCAGAATTTAGGACTTTTGGATGTTTTTTCACTTATATGTTCACACTTTAGGGTCATGCATTTACTGAGAGAAGTGAACAATTATAGCTCAATGCTGAGGCCCCAACAAAGGCCGGGGCAGTGACAGAATCCCTTGCAAGAGTGCTTGTGACATGTCCCCTGTGCCATTTAGATGGGGGCAGGAGACCACCAAAGGACAGGAAGAAAATTCACTGGGGAAGGCTGTGTTGTAAGAATAAATACCATCTTGTTTTGAAATTTCCTTACAGCACCTCCCTACAAATCTGGCAGCTCTTTGATCCCCCAGAGGACAAAGTGTGACCTCAGGCATAACTACTCAACCCCAGATCCCCACCTGGGGGAGACTCACTGCCCCTTCTCTGCTTTCACCCATCAAGATTTCTCCAATGGCTGGAGCACAGGAGGGCCACTGAGTGGTCACATGGGATGCATTTCCCACTGTGGACTGCTCTTATTGTGGTCAGCCAAGCCTCCTCCCGGGTAGGTCAGTCCTGACCACAGTGGACTTGGGGTCTTGATAAACTCTGCCTTCTTTAGTGCTAGAAAAGTGTCACTTCCAAACAGCTTGTCCAGGAAAGTTCTATCATGGAATCAAATCAAAACCCGGCTTGTCTTTTCCTCTAACATAGAACCTCCTTAATCAAAGATGTAAATACGGCTTTTTAAAATTTCCATAGGGGAAGGGAAATTTTAAAATCTTTTATGCACCAGAAAAACCCATTTCTTTAGTGAGGGAAACAGAATAAATCTCACCAACTGGCTCAGTTGGCTCCTAGGAAGGTGGAGACAGATCCACGGAAGGGCAGAATTTCACAGGGAGGGTCTTTTTTTTTTTTTAATTTTTTTATTGAATGATAACTATGTACATTAATACACTTGTGGGGTACAGTGTGGGGTTTTCACATGCAATCTGAAATACTTCCATCAAACTGATCAACACAGCCTTCATGTCATTTTCTCAGTTATAATTTTAAAACATTCTGGTTCTACTCTTAGAGAGTCTCACTTGTACCCCTGTAAGATATATCTCAAAAATGGTCCCTCCAATCCCCCTCCCTCCACCCATTCCCCTACCCTTCTCCCTCCCCCCTCTCCACCCATTCCCCCACCCTTCTCCCTCCAGGTATGTATTTTTATTGTTTGCCTGCTTTCATCTAGGAATGAAGGTGTGAAGGTGGCTTATGATTAAACTTAAAAGACTATTTAAGGGAAAAGAAAAGTATACTAAAATTTCATGCAGTTTGAACTAAGTAATAAAATTGGTTCTGGCTTTCTTTATAAAGAAGAGATAAGGCAAGTTGAATATATGAAAACCCAGTTCAACATTCTAAGAGGTAAATGGTGGTGAAGTGCAGAGCCTCTTAATTATGTTTTAACTCTGCATAAGTTATTTTTTGTAGTCTATAAGAAAAAGAATGAGACTGAGCCTTTTGATTTATCATAAAAATCCAAGTTGTTTATATAGAGATAGGTTAATAACTCTACACTAATATATTCATTTATAATTCAGGAAAACATTCTATTTCCTACAACAAATATATTTCACAAATCAAATAAATAATCCATTACTTTATAAGGTTTATGGTTGAAATTTGGTTTTCTTGGGTGATTAATTAGAAGATTTGTAGTAACTAGCTAAATATCTCAAAGAACTTAGTTGAGCCCATTCTCAATATGTATGGCGAAAGACAAAAATTATACACTTACATGTATGTGTATATATAGCTCTATGTTTCTATATACATATATACATACACAGACACACATATGCATATATATTTTATATTGATATATGTAAATTTAAATGTCAATATCATCCTCTCCATACATGTCTACTCTCTTAACAGTTCTTTGTTCACTATATTCCTACGATTCTTGGAATGTAAACATTCTCTACCTTTTCATTAATTTACTGAGAATGACAACTGGTATAATCCTCTCGAAAAATCAAAGGCATAGTTCTTTCCCTCCAATATTTCTCAAGAAGTCTTTAATATTTACTCGAGGTTGAAAAGAAGTTATTATGTTTATGTGTTTTATTTGAACAATGATAAAGGTGGAGGTTGGTTGCTGCAATTGGTGTTACTTACATTCCATTCTAGGACCCCAATAGCAATTCCTGAAGATGCTCCTATCCCAGCCAGGCCAATGAGATGGCCACTGCCAGTGTTTGCAGAGAAAAGAGAAAGACCTACCTGAAAATCAAAAGATTGATTACCTATCAGAACTCAGTCCAACTCTAATAATTAATTTTCACAAATGTAAATTCCTGCTGAATTTTACATTTTATCAAATGGTATTAATCCCTGGGCAGAATTCCCATTCCCATTTCTTCTATACTATAATCTCTACCCATGAATTAGAAACCAAATGAAGAAGGAGAAAGTGTAAAAAGGAGAGTTGCTATTTTTTATGTTGCCACTTTCCACATGCTCTGCTGATATACTGGTTTAGTGCTCCAAATCCAAAAATCTGAACTCCGAAATGCTACAATATCTGAAATTTTTGAGCACTGACACAAGGAAGAGCTCCCTGGAGCATTTTTGATTTTTGATTTTGGATGCTCAACTGGTAAGCATGAAGCAAATATTCCAAAATCTCCCCCCTAAAAAATAAAAATCTAAAACACGATACACTTCTGGTTCCAAGAATTTTGAAGAAGTGATACTAAATCTGTATTTGTATTTCCCCAATGCAAAAATGTAAGTAGGAGTAAGATTTGTTTGAAATACTGTAATTTAAAAATGTTAACAATCTTATTATCATAGATTAAAGCACCTGAATATGATCAAATACAATGTCACATGCAAAAAGAATAAGGTAAATCTACTAAGTAATAATTAGGTAAACAATATTTATAACATAATCCCATTAAAATTTTATGTGTACATTGCACTTGTGCACACACATGCTTCTATCTGCATGGAATGATTCTGTGGTATATATAGCAGGGCTGGATTTATGGTTATAGAGATGGAGTGGGAAGAAAATTTCAAGTTCTATACTTGGACTGTAACTTTATGTTTTTTTTTTTTTTTACAACCAACATCTGTTACTTTCTAAATAAAAAATCCTAGAGGAATGTAAAATGAACCAAATACCTCCTAAACCAATACCAGCTTTTGAATGGAGTCGAAACCAAAATCCAACTATTATGCTATTGACACGAGATACATTTAAAAACATGGAAAACAGCATTGACAATATTTTTTTTTTTTTTTTTTTGGAGACAGAGCCTCAAGCTGTCCCCCTGGGTAGAGTGCCATGGCTTCACTGCTCACAGCAACCTCCAATTCCTGGGCTCAAGCGAGTCTCCTGCCTCAGCTTCCCAAGTAGCTGAGACCACAGGCGCCCGCCACAACGCCCGGCTATTTTTTTTTTTGGTTGCAGCCATTATTATTGTTTTTTGGCGGGCCGGGCTGGATTCGAACCCGCCACCTTAGGTGTATGTGGCTGGCACCTTAGCCACTTGAGCCACAGGCGCTGAGCCAGCATTGACATTATTAATATAAAATAAAGTGGCATTCGAAACCAAAACAGTTTTCCAAAATAACTATAAATGGTCAACTGTGCTAATAAGACATGGTTGAGAACACGTGAGTCAAACATCTTAGCAGTGACCAATACAAGGCAAAACATTCTGAAAAGAGGCATGCAATACGTTCTTGAGTAATGGCTGCCAGTAATTTAGTACTAAGAATGTTCACTATTTTCACAGTTCTGAAGGCTGAAAAAAAGAAAAAATTAAAAAAAAAAGAATGTTTGCTATATTTATAATGGTAAAAACTTATATGCAGTCTAACATACTCAGTAATACAGTGCACAGTTGAATATCCACATACTATAATACAATACTATGCAACTACATATAAATAGAAAATATCTATGTCTATATAGACCCTTCCAGGTATATATAATAATGTGATATTCTTATGTACCTTATATAAATGAAAAGATGGGTTAAAAAAGTTATCATTTATTTATTCAATCACCATTAATTAATGTCTATTGCCAACTATGGGCCAGGTACTATTCCTGGTGTAAGAGATACGTTAGTGAGTAAAATAGACAGAAATTCCTTCTTTGTCCTCCATGAAGCTAATATTCTCTTGGAAAAAAGAGAAATAATAAACACGATAGGCCTGCCACAGTGGTTCCAATCTTTAATCCCAGTACTTTGGTAGGCTGAGGTGGGGTGATCACTTGAGGCCAGGAGTTAGAGACAACATAGTGAGACCCCTTTCCCTACAAAAAAATTAAAAAATTAGCTAGGCATGATGGTGTACACCTTGTAGTCCTAGCTACTTGGGAGGGTGAGGTGGGAGGATTGCTTGATCCCAGGAATTCAAAGTTACAGTGAGTTATGATCATGCTACTGCATTCGGACCTGGATCACAGAGTGAGACCCTATCTTTAAAACAAAAAGACAAAAAAAATCACACAACAAATTAGAGGATTATTTTATAGCATAATAGTGACAAATACACAGAGAAATTAAAAGTGGGAAGTAGAAAAAATGCTTGGCAATAGGGTAGTCACAGGAGACAGTCCTGAGAAATGAGCTGAGTGTACAAGAAGAGAGAGGAAGCAAGCTCTAGGCTGTGGGGGCCGTCTGGGGGAGCATCCAGGCAAAGGTGGCAGCAGGGACAGAGGCACTGAGGCAGGAGCATGACTGGAGTATTAAAAGACCCAGGCTAGTGCTGAGGACAGGCGTCCTAAGAGGTGATGTCCAAGAGGGAAAGAGGTGTACACCGTCTGTGGCCTAATGTGGGCCACTATAAGCAACTGGGCTTTTATTCTGGGTAAGACAGGAGCCCTTGAGGGTTATAAGCAGAAAAGGGCCATGTTCCGACTTGAGTTTTAATAGGTTTCCTTTGGCTGCTTTGTTGAGATGGGGTATAGAGGAGCAAAAGTGGCAGGAGGAAGCCCAAAGAGGCTGTTCTAGTCGATGCAGGTGAGAGATGATGGTAGAGTTGATGAGAAGTGGTCTGATTCCTAACTATCTTTCCAGACAGAGTCATAGGATTTCCTGAGGCACTGGAGAATGTGAGAGAGACAGAAGAGAGCGTCTTAGGGGCCAAGCACGGTGGCTCACAGCTGTAATCCCACACTTTGGGAGGGCAAGGTGTGAGGATCAGTTGAGGGTAGGAGTTTGAGACCAGCCTGGGAAACACAGCAAGACTCTGTAGGCTCAGCGCCTGTGGCTCAAGTGGCTAAGGCGCCAGCCACATACACCTAAGGTGGCAGGTTTAAATCCAGTCCGGGCCCACCAAACAACAATGATGGCTGCAACCAAAAAATACCCGGGCGTTGTGGCAGGCGCCTGTGGTCCCAGCTATTTGGGAGGTGGAGGCAGGAGACTTACTTGAGCCCAGGAGTTGGAGGTCGCAGTGAGCTGAGATGCCATGGCACTCTATCCAGGGGGACAGCTTGAGGCTCTGTCTCAAAAAAAACTCTGTCTGTACAAGAAATTTAACAAAAAATTAGCTAGATGTGGTGGTATGTGCCTGTAATCCCAGCTACTTAGGATGCTGAGGTGGGAAGATTGCTTGAGCCTAGGAGCTCCAGGTAGGGTGACAGAGTGAGACCATGTCACCTAAAAAGAAAAGGAAAAAGAGAAAAAGAAGAGTCTAAGATGACTCCATGTTTGCCAACCTGAGAAATTAGGATATTATGATGGGGTTGCTACTAATAAGATGGGGAAGACATTGGTAGGAGTAGATTTACAGAGGAAAATCCAGAATTTCCTTTGGAACATGCTCTGTTTGAGAGTCCTGACAGACCTTTCTAGACAAGACATCAAACAGGGCAACACCAGTTGGGAATTCAAGGCAGAGATCTGGGCTGGGCTATAAATCTGGCCTTTGTTAGCATGTAACAGGTATTGAAAGCCATGAGACTAGAAGAGGTGACACATGAGGCCCGTAATGGGGGAACAGAGCTCAGGGAGTGAGCCCTCAGGACCTGTGGCACTAAGCAGCTGGGGAGGTAGGAAATAACCAGCAGAAGACCAAACAGGGAGAGGCAGAGGGTTTCAGATACTGCAGCTCCTCCAGGCAAAGTGGGGAGGGAAAACTGACTGCAGGGATAAACTACGTGGAAGTCACTCGGGTCCCTGATAAGAGCCATTGATACCTATCAGATATTTGCTGATTGCAAAAACATAAAAGAAAGGAAGTTAGAGTGGTAAAATTATTTTTATTTGAATTTCCTTTATTAACACGATAATATATGTTGTTCATTAAGCAATAACTGTAATAATAAAAAAAAAAGAAGTCACATTAAGAAATTAACAAATCGGCTTGGCGCCTGTGGCTCAAGTGGCTAAGGCGCCAGCCACATACACCTAAGGTGGTGGGTTCAAATCCAGCCTGGGCCCGCCAAACAACAATGACGGCTACAACCAAAAACATAGCCGGGCATTGTGGCAGGCGCCTGTGGTCCCAGATACTTGGGAGGCAGAGATAGGAGACCTGCTTGAGCCCAGGAGTTGGAGGTTGCTGTGAGCTGTGATGCCATGGGGGGACAGCTTGAGGCTCTGTCTCAAAAAAAAAAAAAAAGAAATTAACAAATCATAATATATAAACACTGGGAGGTTAAAGAATGTCTTCTGAACACTGTTTCAAGTGTCACAGATGGTAATATGATAATATGGATGGCAGAGTCCTGGTTTTAAGGTCAACAAAGAGTGACTTAGACAAAAGATTGGGGGCCTCACAGCTCAGGAAGAGATCATGTTGCTAGAATTCTGTGCCAAAAAATAAACTAAGAACTACTGCAAATATTTATTTGCCACATCAATCTTTCTTAACCAGGTTGTGAAAAATGACAGGTAGGGCGGCGCCTGTGGCTCAGTGAGTAAGGTGCTGGCACCATATACAGAGGGTGGTGGGTTCGAACCCAGCCCCAGCCAAACTGCAACAACAACAAAAAAATAGCCAGACATTGTGGCGGGCGGCTGTAGTCCCAGCTACTCGGGAGGCTGAGGCAAGAGAATCACCTAAGCCCAAGAGCTGGAGATTGCTGTAAGCTGTGACGTCACAGTACTCTATAGAGGTCGACAAGTGAGTCTGTCTCTAAAAAAAAAAAAAAAAAAAAAAAAGAAAAAGAAAAATGAAAGGTAAAGCATAATTCAGAGAGTTAACAACTAGGACAAGGCGTTTCCCCCAACCTCTCAGATAACTAAGGGAAAGCTATTTCTTTTAGCTTGTTTGATTCATCAGACATAATTATGCAGTTTCCTCTTCCTCTGAATAAAGGCACTCCCTCCTCCTGAAACAAGACTTCTCTCAATGAAGTGTTACCCCCAGTGGGAAAAACGGAACCCTCACCATCAAACTGATAACATTTGAGGACAAAGAATAATTTATTAATCAAGGGCCTGGTTCTTATACAATTCTCTAAATGATCCTTACATTCCTATGTGGGGAGTGCATGTATATTTTTATATAAAACATCATAAAACAGTCTTAGCTCAAACTTGGCATGAGCCCCCACATCTTCCTCCTCCTCCCTAGAGTGTCCCCACATATTCCATCATGGATACAGGACTGTGGATGGGCAGCTGCTTCCACACTCCTCTTGGAAGGAATTACTCTGTATAATCAATAAATTATTTAACACACAAACAACAAAAAATGTTCCTGGCCCTCCTCCCTGCCCCCTTTCATCTAGCTGTCCCACACCTCTGCTTTGGCACATGCTATTCCCTCTGCCTGGAAGCTCTCATACTTCATTTACCTGGCAAACACCTACTCCATCTCTGAAACCTTCTCAAACAACCCAACCTCTCTGTAAGATCTTTGCCACCTTGCAGTACGTATTCCCGCCACCCTATAAGCCCTAGATTACCTTTCATCCACACCAGGCCTGCACACCCCCGTCAGGGAGGGAGCCCTACACTGCAATTTGTTGAATATACATCTAATTCTCATTCTGGATTGTGTGCTTACAGAAGGCAGGCATGTCTGTTTCCTGTTTATGTCCTGGAACTTTGAACACTGCCTTATATATACCAGGGCTCCTAATAAATGGTTACTGACCTAAATTGAGTTGAATGGAAACATTCAGGTAAGAAATTACTCAACAGTTAAGGGAATCACTAATTAAATTACATTCCTGATTTAGCGATTTATAATTATTTGGGGTACTAGACACCTAGATCAAAGTATTAATAATAAACAAGCTAACACATAGACCCAGAAGTGGATGCAAGGCTTGCTCACCAGCCACCATGCTAGATTCTGGCCAGCCAGGAAGAAGTCTGTTACTGTCCCACGACTGCTTGTCAGTATGGCCTGAAAAAAAAAAAAGACCAAAAACTGCAATGGAATACAAGAAACCAAACTACTCAATGACACAGATCTCTCAAATAGATGTCCTTCACTTATCCCCAAATTCCTTCTGTCTTTTAAGAAGAGAACCTGCTACCCTCTGAGTGAGAGAAGGGCCTATGGCCACCCACCTGGATACTCAGGTCTCTTGCAGCTATGAAACTACATGACCATGTCCATCTCTGTTCACTCTTATGAAAATAAGATTGCTTAATTCTTTTCCAAATAGTTAACAGTGCCATAGTTTGCAGCAGCGTCAGGGAGGTAAGCGGTTTAGAGAACGTATGGACTGAGCAGGAACGGCACATCTGCACACGCGCCCAGCTTCTGTCAGAAGACCACTCACATTGCTATTGCTGCCATTACTATGGCATCTTTCCAGTGCACCCGAGTCTTCCCTACTCGGGGCCCCCCAGCTCTGATTCCCAGATGTGGTATGTCAAGACAGTAGGAGGGAAGCTCAGATTGCTGAGGACTAGCATGACCTAAGGATGACAACTGGTTGATAGAAATACTTCCCATGGAAAGCGTGAACTCACCACCTCTTACCTCCCAGGGTATCTACATTTTAGTTGTCAGTCTCTTCACATCATAAAGCCAAAACAGTAACTCTAAATTCATACACATTAAGTTAACCTTCTTCTAGTCAGCAAATATTTACTGAGGGGCTATTATGTGCACAGCTGACCTTTCTTAGAAAGGTATTAGCAGTATGTAAGTAGAGGTGCACTACAACTTTAGAGGAATTTACAAAATGTTCTAAGATGAAGTCACATTTTCTTTCCATTAAAAAACAACCACTCAGGAAGAAGATACTTGGGGAGGAAGGTGGCTTAAGCACATGTTCCTCACTCTTTCTTCCTCCCTGCTCTCTAGAATAAAACAGTCACCACAGAAGCCAAGCCAGTGGGGAGAAAGATATACCTGACATGTTTTCAAAGATGTCTGGACTGAAATGGATACAGAGAAAACAAACAAAAAGAGTATAAGACATTTTTATCCCTCATAACCTTTTAAGAGCCAGGGCAACAGCAACAAAGACTAAGGCTTCCCAGTTCTCTGTGAGGGATCCCAGATGGAAGCTTATAAATGCTCTCAGAAAGGAGTCCCATCTGGGCAAATGTGGGCATTAAATGGAAAAGGGTACTTTGTTCAGCAAGTGGAAGAAAATAAATCTAGACTCCTCCTGTCACATCATGTAAAAAGGTAAATTCCAGATATTCTAGATATTCAACTATGAAAAACCCTATAAAATAGTAGAAGAAAATTTAGAATAATATTAGTTCAATATTGGAGTGGAAGAAAAGTGCCAGGAAATCTAGGAGACAGCAAGGAAAAGAGAGAGAGCTGACTTCTTTAAAGTGAACAATAATTTAAATGACAGAAAGACACTATTAACAGAGTCTAGACCAGTGGTTCTCAACCAGGAGTAAATTTGCCCCATTCTTTGTGAGGGCATTTGGCAAATTCTGGAGACATTCTTGGTAGTCACAACTGGGTAGGAGTCAGGATATTTTCTAAGCATCTCATATGCACAGGACAGACCCTTTACAACTAGCCCCAAATGTCATAGTGCTAATGTTGAAAAACACTGGTCTAGACAAATGGTAGTTTGGGAAAAACATATTAATGATTCAAATGAGAGACAAGTTGACAAAAGCAACGTGGAACAACCCAATTCAAAAGTGGAGAAATAAATAAAAAGTAACATTTAAGGCTGGTGAGGGTTTGGGAAAAGCGGGTACTCATACACTGTTTGTGTGAAATATAAATATCAATAACCTTTGGGAATAGCCATTAAGTAATATCTATTAAAATTTAAAATAAACATAACCTTCTGACTCAGCAATTCCAATTTTAGGAACCTATGTCACACAAAAGTACCAACACATTAAACAAACAAACCTGGTGGCAATCTAAGTGTTAATTAATAGGGAAACGCTGAAGAGTACATGTTTGACTATTGTCCAGCTAATTAAAATATGAGCCAGATTTATATCTATTGTATTGGATCTATTGTACTGTAGAGTTCTATAATTTATTAAGTTAAAAAGCAAGCTGCAGGCTCGGCGCCTGTGGCTCAATCGGCTAAGGCGCCAGCCACATACACCTAAGGTGGCGGGTTCAAATCCCCAGCCCGGGCCCGCCAAACAACAATGATGGCTGCAACCAAAAAATGGCCGGGCGTTGTGGCGGGCGCCTG
>CAUYQV010050107.1:0-28035 GCA_963574575.1 Galagoides demidoff | reverse complement strand
TTTTTTTTTTTTTTTTTAGACGGAGCCTCAAGCTATCCCCCTGGGTAGAGTGCCATGGCATCACAGCTCATAGCAACCTCCAACTCCTGGGCTCAAGCGAGTCTCCTGCCTCCACCTCCCAAGTAGCTGGGACCACAGGCGTCCGCCACGACACCCGGCCATTTTTTGGTTGCAGCCATCATTGTTGTTTGGCGGGCCCGGGCTGGGGATTTGAACCCGCCACCTTAGGTGTACGTGGCTGGCGCCTTAGCCGATTGAGCCACAGGCGCCAAGCCAGAATGATTTTTAATAATTGAGATAATTAAAAAAAAAAAAACTATGTTAGTTTTACAGAGCCAGAGGTAATCTCTAAAATGGTCAATATGTAAGAAAATAGATTCTTGGGTGGCACTTGTGGCTCAGTGAATAAGGCACTGGCCCCACATACGAAGGGTTGCAGGTTTGAACCTGGCCCCGGCCAAACCTCAACAACGGAAAAATAGCCCAGCATTGTGGCGGGTGCCTGTAGTCCCAGGTACTTGGGAGGCTCAGGCAAGAGAATCACTTAAGCCCAAGAACTGTGATGGCACAGCACTCTACTAAGGATGACAAAATGAGACTCTGTCCCTA
The DNA here is from genome assembly GCA_963574575.1 of Galagoides demidoff. NCBI lineage: Eukaryota > Metazoa > Chordata > Mammalia > Primates > Galagidae > Galagoides > Galagoides demidoff. Next base: position 27,426 of record CAUYQV010050107.1, on the reverse strand, counting down.
AAAATAAAATAAAATAAATGTTGATTACCTTAAGGGAGGTGCCTGTAGCTCAGTGGGTAGGGTGCTGACCCCATATACCAAGGGTTGCGGGTTTGATCCCACACCTGGCCAAACTGCAACAAAAAATAGCCAGGCCTTGTGGTACGGGCCTGTAGTCCCAGCTACTTGGGAGGCTGAAGCAAGAGAACTGCCTAAGCCCAGGAGTTGGAGGTTGTTGTGAGCTGTGACACTACAGCACTCTACTGGGGACAATAAAGTGAAACTCTGTCTCTTAAAGAAAGAAAGAAAGTAGATTCTCTCTCTCTGTATTTATAGATCTACTTCTTCCTTTTTTGTGTGTGGGAGAGTCTCGCTCTGTTACCCAGGCTAGAGTGAGGTGGCATCATCACAGCTTATTGATTGCAATCTCAAACTCGTTGGCTCAAGCCATCCTCCTGCCACAGCCTTTCCAGTAGCTAGGAATACAGGCGTGCACCACCATGCTTGGCTAATTTTTTCTATTTGTAGTAGAAATGGGTTTCACTCTTGCTCAGATGGGTCTCAATCTCCTGACCTCAAACAATTCTCTTGCTTTAGCCTCCCAAAGTACTAGGATTATAGGTGCGAACCACTGCATTTAGCTAGCCTCTCTATTTATTTTTTAATGAATGAAGATAGAATCTGTCACTGAAGGTTACAAGAGTCAATTCTATGAACCTCATAATGTGATCATTTCTCTACTGACCACCTAATGCTAATAAGATGGCTTGGCTTGGCATGTGGCTCATGATGTAATCTCAGCATTTTGAGAGGCTAAAGAAGCGTGGTCGCTTGAGTCTAGGAGTTCAAGACTGGATTGGACAACATACTGAGATCTTATCTCTATAAGAAATTTTCTTTAAAAGTAGCCAGGTATGGTGGGTGGCACAAAGCTATAGTCCTAGCTACTCAGAAGGTCAAGGTGGAAGGATGGTTTGCACAAGGAGTTTGAGGATGCTGTGAGACCCTATCTCTAAAATAAAAAATAAGAATAATAGGGCAGCACCTGTGGCTCAAAGGGTAGGGCCACTGGCCCCATGTATTGAAGGTGGCGGGTTCAAACCTGGCCCTGGCCAAAAACTGTAAAATAATAATAATAATGATAATAATGCCGGGTATGGTGGCTTATGCTTGTAATTCCAGCAAACTGGGAGACTGAGGTAGGTGGATTGCCTGAGCTCACAGGTTTGAGATAAGCCTGAGCCAGACAAAGACCCCACTTCTAAAAATAGCCAGGTGTTGTGGTGGGCGCCTGTAGTCCCAGCTACTTGGGAGGATTGCTTGAGCCCAAGAGTTTGAGGTTGCTGTGAGCTATGACGCCACTGCACTCTAATGAGGGCAATAAAGTGAGACTCTGTCTCAAAAAAAAAAAAGAATAAATAAGAATAAGATAAAATAAGCTAAGGGTGCCACCTGTGGCTCAAAGGGGTAGGGTGCTGGCCCCATATGCTGGAGGTGGCGGGTTCAAACCCAGCCCCAGCCAAAAACTGCAAAAACAAACAAACAAAATAATAATAATAAGCTAGTAAGAAATGAAAGCCATGTACAAACATATCCAGGTGCCTAATGACAAAAGCCAGACTTGGTAGGTCCAAAAAATGAGAAGGGACTGAGCATGGTGGCTTATGCTTATAATCCCTTGGGAGGCTGAGGTGGGTGGACTGCCTGAGCTCAGGAGTTTGAGACCACCCTGAGAAAGAGTGAGAACCCATCTCTACTAAAAACAGAAATATTAGCCAGGCATCATGGCAGGTACCTGTAGTCCCAGTTACTTGGGAGGCTAAGGCAAGAGTATTGCTTGAACCTAAGGAGTTTGTGGCTGCTGTGACACCATGGCAATCTACCCCCCCCCAAAAAAAAAAACACAAAAAAGGGTGATGCCTGTGGTTCAGTGAGTAGGGTGCTGGCCCCATACACCAAAGGTGGCGGGTTCAAACCCAGCCCTGGACAAACTGCAAACAAACAAAAAACAAGCAGGGTATTGTGTATGTGCCTGTAGTCCCAGCTACCTGGGAGACTGAGGCAAGAGAATTGCCTAAGCCCAAGAGCTGGAGGTTGCTGTGAGCTGTGACACCACAGCACTCTACCAAGGGTGATAGAGTAAGACTTTGTCTCTAAAAAAAAAAACACAAAAAAAAGGGAAGAGAGAGGGAAAAGGGCAGTGCATTATAAGCATCAAAGATACATAAATATCTAGAAGGGATTAAGATTGGCTATCATTCACTCTTTCAAAAAACACTATTAAATGCCAGGCAAAGTGGACATAAAAATAAAAAGACAATAGGCTGAACCTGAGCCAGAGAGAGACCTTCTCTCTAAAAATAGCCAGGTGTTGTGGTGGGCACCTGTAGTCCCAGCTACTTGGGAGGCTGAGGCAAAAGAATCACTTAAGCCCAGGAGTTGGAGGTTGCTATGAGCTATAACACCATGGTATGCTACCAAGGGCGACAAAGTGAGACTGTCTCAAAAAAAAAAAAAGACAACAGACCTTCATAAAAAAAAGAATTTTTCAGTCATTTGGCATGAAATAAGACATCATTCAGAATGATGGTTTAATTTACAAGGTCAGCAAGCCAAGGTTGATCAGTGTACATATTATATAGATCTCTTGTTATTCATTTCCTCTACAATTTATGGCTTTCTATCAAATTCTTTTTTTTTTTTTTTTTTTTTGAGACAGAGTTTCAAGCTGTTGTCCTGGGCAGAGTGCTATGGTGTCACAGCTCACAGCAACCTCCAACTCTTGGGCTTAAGTAATTCTCTTGCCTCAGCCTCCCAAGTAGCTGGAACTACAGGCGTCCACCACAATGCTCAGCTATTTTTGTTGTTGTTGTTGTTGTTGTTGTTGTAGTTGTTATTGTTTGGCAGGCCCAGGCTGCATTTGAACCTGCCACTTCCGGTGTATGTGGCTGGCGCCCTAGCTGCTGAGCTACAGGCACCAAGCCTTATAAATTCTTTTGCTAGCACCTCCAGAGTACAGACAAGAGCACAAAAAAAGAGTTCATAGTCTTGGCAAAAAGATTTATCATACACATGTAGTCAGTTTTAAAATTCACTAATTCGGCTCGGCGCCTGTAGCTCAAGTGGCTAAGGCGCCAGCCACATACACCTAAGGTGGCGGGTGCCTGTGGTCCTAGCTACTTGGGAGGCGGAGGCAGGAGACTCGCTTGAGCCTAGGAGTTGGAGGTTGCTGTGAGCTGCGATGCCATGGCACTCTACCCAGGGGAAAAGCTTGAGGCCCTGTCTCAAAAAAAAAAAAAAAAAATTCACTAATTCACCAAATATTTTTTTCAGTGTCTACCATATGCTCTAGGACCCCATAATTCAATAGTAAATGAAATAAGGAAGGTTTCAGCCCTCACAGAGCTTACTTACATTCTAAAAGAAAGAGATAAACAATAAGCAAATAAACAAACAAAACAATTTAATTTATTTATTTATCATTTTTTTGAGATAGGGTAGTAAGTAGTGCTGTAGTATAGTGGCACAATCATAACTCACTGCAGCCTCAAAGTCCTAGGCTTGACCATCCTCTCACCCCAATCTCCTGAATAGCTAGGACTATAGGCACATGCCACTGTTCCCCAGTTATTATTATTATTTTTTTTGAGACAGTCTCACTTTGTCACCCTCAGTAGAGTGCTGGTGTCACAGCTCACACCAACCTCAAACTCTTGGGCTTAAGCAATTCTCTTGACTCAGCCTCCCAAGTAGCTAGGACTACAGGCACCTGCCACGCTTGGCTATTTTTTGTTGCAGTTGTCATAATTGTTCAGCTGGCCCAGGCCAGGTTCAAACCCACCAGCCTTGGTGTATATGGCTGGTGCCTTAACCACTGTGTTACAGGTAACCAAGCCTGTCCCCAGTTATTCTTTTTAAAAATTCTGTAAAGAGGAGGTATTGCGGCTCGGTGCCTGTGGCTCAGGTGGCTAAGGTGCCAGCCACATACACCTAAGGTGGCGGGTTCAAATCCAGCCTGGGCCCGTCAAACAACAATGACAGCTGCAACCAAAAAGTAGCCAGGTGTTGTAGCGGGAGCCTATGGTCCCAGCTACTTGGGAGGCAGAGGTAGGAGACTCGCTTGAGCCCAGGAGTTGGAGGTTGCTGTGGGCTGTGATGCCGTAGCACTCTACCCAGGGTGATAGCTTGAGGCTCTGTCAAAAAAAAAAAAAAAAAAAAAGAGGAGGTATTGCTATGTTGTCAAGGCTGGCCTTGAAAGTTTTAGGATTAAAGGCAAAAGCCACCACACCCAGCTACAAAATAATTAGATTAATGACTGATAATTGCTATTAAAAAAATAAATGGGCAGGGTATGGTAGCTCATACCTATAATCCTAGCACTCTGGGAGGCCAAGAGTGGGAGGATCCCTTGAGCTTAGGAGTTCAAGACCAGCCCCAGCAAGAGCAAGATCTTGTCTCTAAAAATAGCCAGGCACTGTGACAGGCACCTGTAGTACCAGCTACTTGGGAGGCTGAGGCAAGAGAATCGCTTGAACCCAAGAGCTTCAGGTTGCTATGAGCTATGATGCCACAGCACTCTACCAAGGGTGACAAAGTGAGACTCTGTCTCAAAAAAAAAGAAAAGAAAAGAAAAGAAAAATTAGCCTGGCCTTGTGGCAGGTACTGGTAGTCCCACCTACTCAGGAGGCTGAGGCAGGAAGATCTCTTGAACCCAGGAGTGTGAGGTTGCTGTGAGCTAGGCTGATGCCCTAGCATTCTAGCCTGTGGCAACAGAGTTAGACTCTGCCTTAAAAAAAAAAAAAGGAAAAGAAAAGAAATGGTGATGTGTTAGAGATGAGGAGAAGGCTACTGAGTTTCATGACTAAAAAGGGAATGGCTGTAGTATCTGCAATCCATAGGGGAATGGGGTAGAATATAGTGAGCTAGGTTAAAACTTCAGGAAGACTTTCCCCCCATGACACAGTAGATGTTCAATAAATATGTATTGCTTTAATATTTAATAAATAAAGTATTCTGTGAATTTATCAGTGAAACAATAAATAAATAGATAAAGTTGATATTTTAGGTTTGTAGAAAGCTGCGGGGTCCACAAAACATTTGCTATACAGGTATTTATGCGTTTAAGGCTATACATATTTAAGACATAATTTAAATACATATTTATGACTACTTTGTGCCTAAAGCACTTTATGTAACTACAGCCAACCAATTCTGTGCTTTTCTTATCACTCTAGTAACATAGAGGCAGCTCTATAATTTTTGGTTAGAGTGCTAAAAATGGGGAGGAGGGAGATATTTGTCAAGTTAACCCTTAATTGAACCTTGAAAACAAAACCTCAGCCAGAGCTGTTAAGATTTATAGTCAAGTACAAAAGAATGTCAATCAAATATGCAGCAGAATGGATACCTTTATATAGTACTTTTGGGAGTACATATTTGGGCAATCTTTCTGGAAATCAATTTAGAAATATTTATATTAAAGTCATAAAATGTTTTATATCCTTTGAACAAACCATTCTTTCAGGACTCTATTCTAAGGATAAAGCCAGAAACAGAGACCATTTATATATTAAAATGTTCATTAAAGTCATATTTATGAACACAAAAAGAACAGGAATTAGATTAAATGTTTAGGAAGAATGGATAAATATAAATTAAGGTACTGCCATACAAGAGACTATATTTAAAAATTACATTCTGAAAATTATTTAATAACATGAGAAAATGCTGTACATTAAACAGGAAAAAAAAGACAGGCATGGTAGCTCATGCCTGTAATTCCAGCTACTCCAGAGGCTGAGGCAGGAGGCTCACTTGCAGCCAGGAGTTTGAAACTAGACTGGACAACATAGGGAGACTCCCATCTTTAAAATAATTGTTTAGGGTGGCACCCATAGCTCAGTGGGTAGGGTGCCGGTCATATACACTGGAGTGACATGGCAGGTTTGAACCCGGTCTGGGCCTGCTGCACAACAATGACAACTACAACAAAATATCACAGGCGCCTGTAGTCTCAGCTACTCGGGAGGCTAAGGCAAGAGAATCACTTAAGCCCAAGAGTCAGAGGTTGCTGTGAGCTGTGACGCCACAGCACTCTACCCAGGGTGACAGCTTGAGACAGTCTCAAAAAAATAAAATAATTTTTTTTTAAATAGGCCAGGCACAGTGGTGGAGTCCTATAGTCCCCGCTACTCTGTAAGCTGAGGCAGGAGGATTGCCTGAGCCCATGAATTTGAGACTGTGGTGAACTACGACGGTGTCACTGCACTGTAGATTGAATAACAGATATTCCCCCTCTATAAAAAGTAAATAATAAATAAATAAATGAAAAGAAAGCAGGATATAAAATTGCATATGCACCATAATTCTAAATATATATTTAAAAAACAAACATAGAAAAAGATAATGGCTCAGTGGGTAGGGCGCTGGCCCCACATACTGAGGGTGGTGGGTTCAAACCTGGCCCTGGCCAAACTGCAACAAAAAAATAGCTGGACGTTACGGCAGGTGCCTGTAGTCCCAGTACTCGGGAGGCTGAGGCAAGAGAATTGTCTAAGCCCAGAGTTGGAGGTTGCTGTGAACTATGTGATGCCACGGCACTCTACCGAGGGCGATAAAGAGAGACTCTGTCTCTACAAAAAAATAAATAAATAAATAAAAAAGAAAAAGGTAGGAGAGGCCAAGAGTGGTGACTCATACCCATAATCACACTTTGGGAGGCCAATGTGAGAGGGTTGCTTAAGGTCAGGAGTTTGAGATCAGCCTGAGCATTGCAGCAAGACCCTTTCTCCCCACACACACACAATTAATTAGGAGTGGCACATCCCTATAATCCCAGCTACTTGGAGGTTGAGGCAGAATGATCATTTGAGCCCAGAGCTTTGAGGATGCAGTAAGCTGTGATGATTCCACTGCACTCTAGCCTGGGTAATAGAGTAAGACTCTGTCTCCAAATAAATAAATGTATGAATAAATAAATAAATCATTCAAAGTTGTTCATTTTCTTTTTTTTTTTTTTTTTGAGACAGAGCCTCAAGCTATCCCCCTGGGTAGAGTGCCATGGCATCACAGCTCATAGCAACCTCCAACTCCTGGGTTCAAGCGAGTCTCCTGCCTCAGCCTCCCAAGTAGCTGGGACTACAGGCGCCAGCCACAACGCCCGGCCATTTTTTGGTTGCAGCCATTATTGTTTGGCGGGCCCGGGCTGGGGATTCAAACCCACCACCTTAGGTGTACGTGGCTGGCGCCTTAGCCGATTGAACCACAGGCGCCGAGCCCAGGGTTTTTCTAAATCATTTACTCCAACGGGGCTCACCCAGCTGCTTCCTCCTTAACATGAACTGGAGTCAAGGGTGCAACAGGTGCTCTGGGAAACTGCTACTCCATCTCAAGGAGCCCCCACCTAAAGTGGGGCTCTCCTTTCGTGGTCTCCATATCTCCAGCATCTTCTCCCAGAAGGGCCTGTCCTCAAGCCAGGATGTCCACCCTAGGACATCCTGTAGTGCAGACCCTGCTTGTGCTCCCAAGTTCCAAGGTCAGGCAACTCAGTCCTAATCTAGCCCTCTAGAAGTTCCCAAGTCATTTGCATTTATCAGTTCCCAGTGCCAGCCCCTGGGCACTGAAAGGCCCCTTGGACAGCCAAGGTGATGCTCCCAGAGGGAAGGTACTCGGAATCTGCTGAAAAGAAGATCCCTTGTGGGTGGAGCTGGCTAACACAGGAGGCATTCTCTGGGACTGCTGCCACTGGGCATTTTTATCCCAGGTAATTCTATCCACATTACTTCACAAGAGAAAATAAGATTCAAATGGAAACATTTCCAATGTTGCAGCTGTTCCTGGGAGTCAGGAATCTAAGTACAACTGAGCTGGTCCCTCTGCCTTAAGGTTTTTATATGAAGGATTTTTTTTTTTTGAGACGGAGCCTCAAGCTATCCCCCTGGGTAGAGTGCTATGGCATCACAGCTCATAGCAACCTCCAACTCCTGGGCTCAAGCGAGTCTCCCACCTCTGCCTCCCAAGTAGCTGGGACCACAGTGACGAATGTCACTTCCAAGATTAGGTTATAAAAAGACTATGGGCTAGGCTCAGGGGCTTATACCTATAGTCCTAGCACTCTGGGAGGCTGAAGTAGGTAGCTTGCTTGAGCTCAGGAGTTCAAGACCAGCCTAAGCAAGAACAAGATTCTGTCTGTGTTAAAAATAGAAAAAGTACCTGGGCATTGTGGCAGGCACCTATAGTCCCAGGTACTCGGGAGGCTGAGGCAAGAGGATCTCTTGAGTCCATGAGTTTGAGTTTGCTATGAGCTATGACACCATGGTACTCTACCCAGGGCAACAGAGTGAGACTCTGTCTCAAAAAAAAAAAAAAAAGAGAGAGAGAGGGAAACTATAGCCTCTGTCTTGGATTTTCAGTATCTCTCTCCCGCTCTCTATCTCTCTCTCTCTCTCCACCCTGCCCTTTCTCTTAGTTCACTCTCACTCTGAAAGAAGCCAGCTTCATGTTATAAGGTGGCCCTGTAGAGAAGACTGTATGGCAGGGCACCAGAGGCATCTCCCAGCCAAAAACCAGCAAGGGATGAAGCGCCTCCTTCCATCAGCTCATGAGGACTGAAGAGTGCCTACAGTTCTGCAAGTGAGCTCACACTGCAGCCAACCTGGGACTCCCCCTCAGTCACACCTTCAGATGAAACCGCAGCTCTGGCTACTAGCCTGACCGTGGTCTTAAGGCAGAGAGCTCAGCTCACTTGTACCTAGATTCTTGACTCTCAGAAACTGATTTAGTAAATATTTATTCTTTTTTTTTTTTTTGAGTAAGACTCTGTCACCTTGGGTAGAATGCCCATGATGTTCATACCTCATAGGAACCTCAAACTTTTGGGCTCATTAATCCTCTTGCCTCAGCCTCTCAAATAAGCTAGGACTATTGGTGCCCACCACAATGCCTGCTATTTTTAAAGACTTAGGTCTCATTCTTGCTCAGGCTGGTCTCAAGCTCCTGAGCTCAAGCAGTCTACCTGCCTCAGCCTCCCAGAATGCTGGATTACAGGTGTGAGCCACCACACCCAGCCTTGTTTATTTTTTATACCTGTTAAATTTAGGGGTAATTTAGTTTGCAGTAACAACTAACATATACTAGGTGAAACTATATAAAATTGTTATTTATCAAGTTTTTAAAAGTTAAATATCAGCAATTTCTTATTAGTCTAACTAAATACTTTATCTGATTCATCCCATATAACATCCTTCAAGCTACCTACAATTTAACCTCATTCCAAAAACATGGAAACAGTTTCTCAGAGGTGTACCGGCACGGCCGCCTCCTCTGTGTCGGGAACCATTCTGGACACCAGGGGACAGATGAATGGGTCACAGTGGTTGCCATTCAGAAAACAGAGGCTGAGCATGGTGACGCAGGCCTGTAATCTCAAAATTTGGGGCAGCTGAAATGAGAGGATCACTTGAGGTCAGGAGTTCAAGACCAGCCTGGGCAATAAGTAAGATCCTCATGTGTACAAAAAAATAAGAAAAATTAGCTGGGTGTGGTGGCACACACCTATAGGGCCAGCTATGCAGGAGGCTGAGGCTGGAGGATCACTGGAGCCCAGACTACAGTGAGTAGTGATAGTGTCACTCCACTCCAGCCTGCTGGGTGATAGAGTGAGAATAAGACTCTTAAAATAAAAGAAAGGAAAAGAAAAAAGAGAGGCTCCTTAACAGGTTTCAGAGAGAAAGCCAGAGCTGAGTCAATGTGGAGATCCGTACAATGCCCCGGCCCACCAAAGTGTAGTGCATGAAACACTCAGACGTCTGATGGGAATTATCTTGGAAAGATCAGACCTGTGACAGTTCTGCGAGGAGACGACCGATTTTACCGCGATTCCTCCATCTATTAGTCACTATCGCACAATTATTTTGCCTTTTCTAATCAGCAAACAGGCATTTGAAGCCCTTTCTTGAACACATTTATCATCGCCCATACTATGTGGAGAGAATCAATTTTATTTACCCTTGCTAAGCCTACCAGAACCCTGTTTGTAATTAGAGAGGGATAGGTGAGGGAGAGGATTTGTTGTTGCTAAATTAGGTCAAACGTTCCTGCCCTTGGAGTGTCTGGGGTGTTCCTTATGTGCCCCCACCCCACCTTTTTCCCGTTAAAGTCATACCTGACGGCATGCCCATGGAGAAGCCTCGTGGGAATGAAGATATTCTAGAAATTCTTAGGAAAATGAAATATTGAAGAATGGCTCCTTGAGCTGATAATGGTGGTACATTTGAAAAATAGACCGGAGTGCGGTGTTTAAAAGCCCAAAGTCATAAAAGGCATTATGAATGGATGGATGGGGGACCTCTACAAGCAGACTTCATCGATGTCACCGTAAAAGATGAACACTGTCACTCTTTTTTATATATAACAAGAAGATATGCTGCTGCACCCAGATCTCATTGTAGGCGCTGTCAGCCTCACTGAAATGGCGTTGCATAAGCTATTTATGATGATACGAGGGAAAATACAAGGTTAAGAGATCTTTATCTGCTGTCTATGGAAATGCGCTTCCACACCGAGGCGGTACATGAAATAACCTTCCGGATAACCCATGACATTGGGGGAACTGCAAAGTGAGATTAACTAGCAGAGACAGGTCTGCATCCAAATGCTGTTTCTGCTGGCCCCTGACGCCCTGGCTGCTTCAACATGCAGGTGTTTTTCTAGCTTTTTCTCTGTAAAATCCCATGCAGAATTTTACAGCATTGATGTGACAGAGTCTCGAGTGATCTAACCAAGAATTCGTGCCCCCACTTCCAGAAGATAGGGGGCTGCTGGGATCACATCTCAGCCCCCTCCTCCCACTCTGCTTGCCTGAGGCACAACCAGTGAGCAGAGCAAGGCCATCACTTCCAGGCCAGGGATTTTAGAAACAGGTCTGCTTCCCCCATGATCTCCCCCCAACCAGCAATGCCTGGAGACAGAGGATTCCCCAGGGATGATGGCACTACCGTGCCAAGAACTCTGGGCCCCCAAAACGCCCCATGGATAAATGGCGCCCCCAAGCCAGGACCAATCCACACTGCACTTTGTGTAACTGAGAAGGGATCAACAGCTGGAAACAGAGCAGGCGACTTGCTCCAGAGCCCTGGGTTTGCTGTGAATGTGCTCTCGCCCAGGCTTCCCACACCAGAGGGCCAGGCATCCTGCTCACTGTGTCTCCAGCCCTGGCCCAGGAGCTCAGATGCAGCAGGGGCTCCAGTGTCTTTGCCTCTCTGGTGTTAACATCTCTGCTGGCCTCCTGGGGTTCTCAAGCTTATGGCATTCTAGAGGCAAGATTTTATATTTTCAAGTCTAATTTTTGAAAGGAAAGCCAAGGAAATATCTAGGTATACAAATACACACTGCATCACTGCAAACAGCTCTTCTCAGAATGTTGGGTCTTTTCTGGAGGCAGGAGACGTGTCACTATAGAAAGGCCATCACGGGCATCCTCCCATTGCTGCCCAATGAGGCAGCCAGGTCTCAGCCTTTGAGGGCTCACAGACAAGTTGGGGGAGCAACCATAATTCTGTGGGAAAAATGCTTCCAGGGGAAACAGGAGTCATGAGGGTACAGAGGAGAGTGCCCAGCCCACTCTGCTTTGGACAAAGATGGGGCCCAGGAAGGCAGAGTCCTGACCAATAAGCCGGGTCTTCTATTGTCTTTGCCTGCCTGGCCCCCACTCCTCACTTCCAGAGTGAGCACCCTACGGATCCTCAGGGCTTGCGGGGACCTGCCCCACGCCCAGTGCAGGTGTGGCTGACTGCACCTCTGGTCCAGGATTAGGTGCATGACCCAAGCAAGCCCAGGTGGTCAGGAGGGGGACTCCATTGCAGCAGCCTTGCCAGGCTTGTTAGGATACAGGGGGTGTCTGTCCACATGGCTCTGTCCTCACAGGAATGTAAGCACCCTCAGCTCCCCAGCCCCCATACACTCTACCTGAAAGAAGCAAGGTGCCTCCACTTAGGGTTACCTGAGCCCATACTCTCTCTCTTTTGCCTAAGAAAATTTAAATCATGTTTTCATAACTTATATCAACATCTGGTTCCTCCTGGTCCCACAGATGTCTTACTCGCTCCCAGAGACCTCGCTCTGATCTCAGCTCTGGCTCTGATCAGTGTGTGGTCGTGTCGAGTCAGGAGGCATTGCACACATGCCACAGCTAACAAATGATTCACATTTTTAGGGTCACTAACCCTCCTGGTTTTCCCAGGTCTGAGGGGTTTGGGTGTCAACAGACAGCCAGTCTCAGGCAAGGGGGGATGGCTGGTCACCCCAGAAGTCCTCCACACTTCCACACTCCCCATTCCCAGCAGCAGGTGCACTGGGAATCCACACCTCCTGGTGAAAACACCAGGAACAGGAAGGCGCAGCCCAGAGAGGAAGTATAACCTCTGCACTGTGAGTCGGGGAACCCTAAATCCATGCACCGATCCACAGCGAGGCCAGGTCCGACAGAGCCTCTGCCTCCCAGAGTCCCACACTGGCAAAGCCCCAGAACTGTGGCAAATCAGAGCTGCATGAGTCTGTGCTGGGGTGTGGCTAGACCACGGGCAGCGTCATCCAAAAGGAGCACCAAACCAGACACGTCCCACCCAGGGGGCTGCTCACTGCAATCTCCAGGCAAACCACTGGCCTTTGCAGCCCATGAGTGGGTTTTTTTCTGGTGATATTCTACTTGCAACTCAAGAGAAAAGGTTGTGGGTAAGAAGTTTCTAGAAATCAAGCTTCTTTCTGACTTCTTACTCAATTCCTGTTGACTGTTAACTTCACATTCTCCTCTGGATCTTTTAAAGACCCTCTCCCCATGGCAGCCCTTGGAAACGACAGGCTTGGCCTCTGTCCTGTGACCAGGGTCTCAGACTCCCAGGGCTAAGGAGACAATTCTTCTTTGGAGGCAAGAAGGGGCAGATGCTGTTTGGAGCAGAGAGACAGGAAATGAGTTGTAGATTTCCTGCTGGAGACCTTTGCAGCCAAACAGAACTGAATTCCCCCCCTTGCAGTGATCTCGCTCCCTTGCTTTCTCTTTCTGTCAATATGCTATTATCTCCGTGACTCCTGCCCTCCCAAGAAAAATGAGGCAGGAAATAGACAATATAATAGCAAATACAGCACATGCACATTTCCTGTCAACAATATGCCTTCCTAATAGATCGTCAGATGAGTATTTTATTAGAACAACGATTATGACAGCTACAATATTTCCAGAGACAAACTAGGGTGGATCTGAGTTAGAGGAATGTGAGCCGAGCCGAGCCAGGAAACAGCAGGGTTTGGGGCTTGGCTGCATATCTGGGAGCCAGAAACCTTCCCGTTTTCATCTCCAATCTGGCTGGACCCTGGCAGTGTGCATGGACTCAAACTCGTTCTTTCCCTTTCTGCCCCTTCCCTGGAGGCCTGGGGGTGGGGACCCCCGGGTGATGCCCCTGGAGGTGGTGCAGAAGGTTCCAACTGGGCTGCAGAAGCAGGGCCGTCAGCTGGGCTGCTCCTGCTGGCCCCCGCTCCTCATCACAACCAGACAGGTTCCCTGCCACACTCCCGCTGAGCTGAGGCTCCAAGCCCAGCCCTGCCTGGCAGCCCACGGGGTGGATCCGGTCCAGGAACACAGATGCCGGCAGAGCACGCCCGCCGGGCAGGGGGACAGCAAGGGCAAGGGTATTACCAAAATGCCGCGGTTTGTGTACGCTTCCTTTTCTATCCTCAGAGCATCCTGCCGGCCTCAGAAAGCAGAAGCACAGTGGTGAGGGCCCACGCACACCACTAAATTCAGGCCTCTGGCCCTTGACTTTGGGCCCACACGATCTTGTAGAAGTGCTCACCACAGTCCAAAATACCTCTGGTGTGGTTTTCTTTGAATGTCTTCCTCCCCTGTGGGGGAGTTCGAGGACAGCAAGTGCCAATCTATGTTTGTGTGCACCTCGCTCCCTGGATCCTACAGCAGCACCTCGTCCCTAATAAGTGCTCAACAGATATTTGTTGAATGCATGAAGCCTCTAACTGGGCAATGCCCTGGTGTGGTTACAGCTGGGGTGGAGAGTCTCTCCTATTACCCCAGACGGGACAGAAAGCTACCAGGTGTCCCCAGCCCCAAAATTCAAAGTCCAATTTCCTTTGTCTCTCCAAAACAGAGTAAATCTTTTTTCTCCGGCTTGGCGGAGCACCAGCAGCCAGAAACCAGCACTCCCCACATCCTCCGGGTCTCTGGGAATTAATGCACTGGGAGGTTCTTTCACTGGGAAGGTGGGTAGATGGACTGGTAGCTTCTTTTCTTCAGAATTTAAAAAAGAATAGAAAAAGGCACACGAGATTTTCCCTGGGATCTAGAAGAGTAAATTCAAATAAAGGATTCATCCCCTAAATGGATAACCAAGAAAGCAAAAGAAGGGAACTATTCGAGGCGAAAGAGATCTTCATCTTCATAATGGCACATTTATCCTAAAAGCTTAGTAATCACAACACAAGCACTGCCTGTGCACGCTGGATTTCAAACTTTGACAGATGCCGAGATGATAAAGTCATCTCTATAAAGTTAGCAAAAACTAAGTAAGTGAAAATGAAAGAGAAAGGGGGAAAGGAGATGGTTTGAGGGTTTTATAAAAAAAAAAAAATTTTTTTTTCATCAAAAGGCAGAAGTTGAATCTCCAGACCAAGTTCTATAAATAGACCCCAAAAAAGTCAGTGAGAAATAAAAATCAATAGTTAAGCAAAAACAGGGAGACATTTTTAAAGAACGAAATGATTTTGTACAACAATCAACTACTCAATGTACGGAACAGTTCCCAGATGAGTAGCTGGAATAACCAGGGTTGAGTTCCTGCCAGGCTGCGGGCCCCTTCTGGCCACTCTGCTCTCAGCATGGCCGTGCTGGGTTTAGCGTGCCCAGTCCTCCAGCCTGAATTCTCAGGGACCCCAAGCCCAAGGGCTGATTTTAAAGAAAACCAGTCCAATTCCTTTCAGCTAGTCAACAAGTCCTACTGTGTCCAAACATGGACTTGGCTATTTGACTATGGACTTGGCCTAAAAGGTGAGCTAAAAGAAAGAAGAAAAATAGCCCACATTCTTTCTTATTAATCACAAGAAAATGGAGACAGTTACCCACAAAACTATAAATCATGGCAGGAGAATCTCCTTTAATAAAGATATACAAAGCTCCTTGGCATTTTCTTTCCTTTGAAAAGAAAGGAGTTTGTTTCCTTTTTCTATCTGGAGACAGTCTCACTCTGTCACCCTGGGTAGAGTGTTCTGGCATCATAGCTCACAGCAACCTCAATATCTTAGGCTCAAGTGATCCTCTTGCCTCAGCCTCCCAAGTAGCTGGGACTACATGCACCTGCCACAAGGCCCGGCTAGTTTTTCTATTTTTACTAGAGACAGGATCTCATTCTTGCTCCGAGCAGTCTCAAACTTGTGAGCTCAGGAAATCCACATGCCTCAGCCTCCCAAAGCCCTAGGATTTTAGGCGTGAGCTACGGCACCCAGCTATTTTCCATAGGCAAGGCAAATAGAAAGTTAGAAAAATTCAGAAGAGTATAAAGGCAAAATCCAAAACAATCTATTAATCACCAACTGTCCACCTTTCCACTGACTCCTATGTCCTTGCAATCTTTGTACATGTGTAAAACTACTTATATTTTACAAATATCCTTCATTGCTCACGTATCCTATCACAAGCCGTTTTCATGTCATTGGACACTCTTTGAGTGGCAGACTGTTTCATGACATGGCTGTACCACAGTATATTTAGCTATGACACTATTGACAAATAGCTGGCGTGTGGATTCTAGACCAGTTCCATGCAGAAAGCACATAAGCAATTCTAGAGCAAATCTCCTTATGTAAGAATCTCTGAGAGCATTTCCAATTTCTTTCATGATAGATTCTTGTGAGTGGACTTACTGGGTTTAAGGAGAGAATTCTAAACTCCCCTGATAACATACGTCAAATCGGATTTCTGAGATTGCGTTGATTTATGCTCTGCAGGCAATATTAGTGATTCTTGCCATTTGGAAGGCGATCAGATTTTAGAATTTCTGTTCTATAGAACTGTAAGAGTAGAAGAGGTCTTTCCAGCATGTTTAATCAGGAGTTTTCCTGGGGAAAGCAGCATTCACAATGGGGCCTGAAGGGTGAGGAGGATCTCACAGCAGGGGGCGGGGGGGAATGGCAGGCTGCCCACGAGGTCCAGGGAGGAGGCCGGAGCAGCAGACCTTCAGCCCCGGAGCCTTAGGGCCGGTGCACACAGGTGCAGGCAGTGTTCTCTCCACCACCAAGTCGTTAGCTCGCAGGGTGGGCAGGAGACAGGTGGAGAGGTGGGGGGTGGTATCTCGAGACCTGTAAGTCCACCTCAGGCCCCTTCTGCCAGATACTGAAGATGAGCACAGCCAGGAGTAGGGTGCTAGGTGGCTCGGCTGGCAGACCCCTGGTCAGTGACTGTGGCCTTCAGCCTAGTATGTTCTTTCTCAGGAGAAAACCGTGGCAGACACCAAACAGCCCCCTGCTCCTCTCAACCCTCTGCTTTTGAGAGGAGGATTGTTTAGCATCTGCCACTGCCTGCTCTCAGGGTGAGAGGTCACACAAAGGACCAGGAATTGTGAGGGGACAGCAGTGAGTGGACCTGGGCACGGCAGATGTGGGCGGAGTAGAAGTGGAAGGAGGGTGAGCGATAGGGAAGAACAGAAAGAGGAGCAAGCAGGTTGCATGGGGAGGACAGGGGATGGAGTGCTAGACGCCTGGAGAAGGAGGGTGGCAACCAGGAGCCACAGCCTTCAGGAACACACTGAAGTCCAGTTGGGGCGGGTGTCAAAGGCTCCCAGAGGGAGCCCAAGCAGACCCCATCCTAAAACCTCTGGAGGAAATCACCAACTGCTTGCCCTACACTGTCCACTGGCCCTGGCTGCAGAGACCATAGTCATTCTGGAACAGTGACCCTGTGTGGACCCTGCCTCATGAGCCAAACACAAGGACAGAGAAGTCAAGACTTCCTCCTCCACCAGAGTGGGTCCAGTCCCTTCTAAATCCAGCAGGTCCCATTTCAAATAACGCCATCATCTCTAGGACGCCATTGACACCCATGGTCTAGCTCAGTGGTTCTCAACCTTCCTAATGCTGCGATGTATTTTCATTGTTACAAAGGGGTCACGACCCACAGGTTAAGAACTGCTGGTAGCTGATAGTTTGACAGTGTGCACTGTCTCAATGAGGTCAGCATTACCAGCCTCACTTTGCAGACTGGGAGGCCAAGACTTGGAGTGGAAGTGACTTGTTTCCCCAAGGAGCAAGATGGGATTCAAAGCCAGGTCTTTGGAGCCCAGATTCCATGCTCTTCTAGGCAACATCCAGCCAGCGGGGACCCAGCCTCATATATGGCGGACAAAGTCTCAGTCTTTCCAGCAGGGAACCTCATGGCTGTTGGAGGAGCCTTCCGTTCCTGGAAACAGGACTGGATTGTGGGTAATGCCAACAAGTCTTGGAACAGTGGAAAGGGAAAAATTCAACTCATGCCTGTAATCTAGCACTCTGAGAAGCTGAGACAGGTGGATTGCTTGAGCTCAGAAATTCAAGACCAGCCTGAGCAAGAACAAGAGCCCATCTCTACTGAAAATAGAAAACCTAGCTAGGTGTCATGGTAGGCTCTTCAGGAGGCTGAGGCAGAAGGATCATTTGAACCAGGAGTTGGAGGTTGCTATGAGCTATGACACCACAGGACTTTCCTCAGGGTGACAGAGTAAAACTCTTTCTAAAAAAAAAAAAAAAGGCAACAATAACAAACAAAGAAAAAAAAACCCAGGCATTCAGAGGCCCGGAGTAAGGTTAGTAGGCAGAGACAGCACTAAAGGACAGGTACAGCTGAGATGCACTGGGCCAGTGGGAGAAGCTAGGGGCCCAGGGAGCACATGACCAAACATGTCTGGATCCACTCAGGGCCCTTGACACCTGAAAATGCCCTCTCCAGGGAGAACCTGCAGTGAGTGGTTGCCAAGGCATGGCGTCTGAGTGACAGCAGGAATGGCCCACCAGAACCCCATCTCTCCCCCACTTCCCGCCACCTCAAACTCCTGGCCATCCCAGCATGTCAAGCTGCCCTGTCACCTCCTAGCCTGTTCCAGACCTGGAGCATCTCGCTCCATGAGCTTCCACTCAGTTCTGGGTTCAATGGCAGCTCCCCAGAGAGCCCCTCCCCTGCCCCACATCCTCCTGACAGAGGGCCCCTTTCCTTATGCAGCTTCCCACGGGGTGGGGGGGGCGCCCAGCCTGCTTGTGAGAGTGTCACCAGAGCATCCCCAGAGTCCGAGGTGGGCTCTGCATGTTTAACCAGCATCTCAGGGGATTCCACCGGGAGCCCAAGTTTGGGGATCACCAT
This sequence comes from Galagoides demidoff, assembly GCA_963574575.1. NCBI lineage: Eukaryota > Metazoa > Chordata > Mammalia > Primates > Galagidae > Galagoides > Galagoides demidoff. The sequence continues at coordinate 9,062 of CAUYQV010050107.1, read as the reverse complement.
ACTCAGTCCTTAAAGGCAGGATCCTGTCTGCATAAGAAGAGCTGTGATTTCCTGAGCACCACAGTGTGCCAGGCATCGTGCCGAGCACTCTGCACAGAGTCCCTGGGACCCTCATGACCCTTTATTAACCTGATTCATGGCTGAGGGAACTGGGGCCCCAGCAAATCACATGTGCAAAGTCTCCCTGTCACAGAATCTCAACGCCAGCAGAGAAGCGGCACCACCCAAAGTAGTCATTTGAGAGGAGGTTGGTAATGGGGAGATTTACAGAAGCGGGGGCGAGATTTCAGGAAACCAAGAAGGGATGGCACACTTTCTCAGGTCTTGGGGTAACAGCAGGGTCCCTGCCACTCCCAGCCTGAGGGATTGAGGTGACAGCCACGGTGTTCAGTGAAGAGGTGCAGCTCTCCATGGTAACTGGCAAGGAGGGGGCTGCAGGACACACACCCCACCTCACCGTCCTCCCCTTGCCCACTTCTGGTCAATACCACCCACTGGCTAAGCTCAACCAGACACCAGAGAGCAATGAGGCCTTGATGTGAGCCACCCAGCTCAGCCTCCGGGGCACAAAGTGGGGTCCAGAAGGTACACTGAATCTGGCAGGGGGGGGGCACTGGAAGGTCCGGACCTATCCCACAGCAGCCAAGTGGCAGAGGGAGCTGGATTTGAAGCAGACCCTCCACCTGCCCTGCTCCATCCTGTGTCTCCAGCAGAGGCAAGGCCTGGCTCTGGCACCTGCTTCTTGTTGATTAAATTAATTTGTGTGCTGCCAACTGCGATACCTATGGATACTGGAATCAGACCTGGGTTTGAGTTCTAGATTCGTCACTTAGGAACATATGACCTTGGACAACTAACTCACTTCATCTCTCTGAGACTCAGTTTTCTCACCTATAAACCATGGGCCTTCACAGCACCTCGCCTCCCTGACAGCTCTGAGGCCAGGAGGAGAGAAAAGATGCATAACCCCCAAGGCAGAGCAGCAGTAATGCTCACTGTTGCCATTGGCGATACAACACGTGATTGGGTGATGTATTGTGCCCGAGTGATTAGCCTTAAAAGCTGGCCATTTGTTACACTCACCTGATACTTGGCAGAGGGGAGAGAGGTTGAGAAGGGCAGGTGGGAGGATTCTTCCTGACGTCATGGCAGCAACTTTGGAGGCCAGATTCCATGCTCTTCTAGGCAACATCCAGCCAGCAGGGACTCAGCCTCGAGTTCCTGCTCCATGTGTGAAGAACCCCCCGACTTCATTAGTCATGAGTGCAGCACCAAGCAATAAGTTAATTTCTAACTGTGGCACTTGATAAATTCTCCATTTACCTCATTAGTTTTTACAGCCTGCAATATTGGTGAGAACACTTCCAATTAACCATATGGGAAGCTTCAGTATGGAATCACAACAATTTTTTAAAATGTGTTATTTAACCAAATAAGAATCACAGCCCCCAGAAATAAAGCTGCTGGAAACCAGCACTTGAGCCCCGGGAAGGAATTGCTTCCAGGAGGCCTGTGCGTCCTTCTGAGAGGGGCTCACCTGGAGAAGAAGGGGCTGACCTGAGCACTCTCCCTTTTGTCCCCGGAGGGAGCCCTGGGAAAAGCCAATGAGGGCAGAGGGGCTTCCCTCTGACCCCAGAGCAGATAATGGGTGTCTGGAGGCCCCATTCCGAAATCACACCAATAGCTACAGATGCCCCCCACCCACGCCATGGTTTAGCTGGTAACTATTTCTCGGGTTCTTGTCTTACTTGATGACCCCACAAGGACACCAATAAGCAAAGACTCCCCAGGAGTGCCAAGATCAAGTACAGAGGTACAGACTGGGGGCCCAGCTCACACCTAATCCTTTCCTGGGGCCCCGACAGTGCTGCCTGCAAATTCTCTGGCATCAGCCAGAGAGGGGCTCACCTCAGCCAGGTCCCAGGCTGAGCTTATGAGTAAGGATGGGCTACCAACATCTATTTCCCCCAATGATATGAGTGGTCCAAGCTGTGGGTGTGGGATCCCAATGTGTCCTCAGAAGTCTCCCTCCAGAAGAAAGGCGCCAGAATTTTGTCCCTGGGCTAAGCTCAAGAGACCAGTCTGGAGACACCAGCTGTCACATTCTTGACCACAAAAGAGAATTGGGCTGGCAGTAAGAGTTGTTGGAGCCGGTATGCAGAGAGGCCAACCGAGAAGGGGGTGCAGCAAGGGGAGAAGGAGAGAAAGAGAAAGCAGCTGATCATAGGTCAGCTCGGGCAGGGTGTCTGCGGCTGCAGCTTCTCATCTGCAAACTGCCTTGGTAGGACCCGATTAGCTGTTTTCAGCTGCTCCTCCAAGCACAGGGAAGCCCCACAGGGGCTGTGGTATAGGATGGGGAGGGTCTACTCGGGCTCCCAATCCCACTTTCAGCTCCCAAGCAAAGTTTCATTTGATTCTGAGCCTAAACAAAGTTTGCAGACTGCCAGCTCAGGTGGCCCATACAGCCGAACTCCCAGTTTCCACATGTCGGCCCTGGGAAAGCCTGGCATTTGGCACCATGAGCACCTTTATCCCTGGTTCCATCTGGGGGCCACCAAGCTCCCTTCCTCTTTTTTTCACTCTGTGCTTGGTTTACTCTATCCGAGAACAGGGAGCCAATGGCCCTGCTGCCAACACATTCCCTTTTCCTGCTCTGTCAAAGTGGGCGCCTTCCGCTGCAGATGGACAGAGATTCAGGTTCTGACTGCTGTTGCTGTGTTCTACAGGTGCAGCGGCCCAGGCTTGGGACTGGGAGTTGGAAGACATGGGCCTGACTTAGACTCGGCTGTAAGAATCAAACACCCAAGTCCAAGAGGCTTTGTGAATCCAGCCTTCTAATTAGCAGAACGAGAAATGCAGCAGCAGGTGAGGTGCAGACCAGCCCAAGGTCATCAGAGCTGCAGGGGCTCTCCATCTTTCTACCCTACTATCCTCAATGCCGTAGCCAGGGTGTGCCCACGTGTGCCCAGGCCCACTTCCTGCTCTGCCTAGTTTAGTCAGTAACTATTCCTGGTATTTCAGAGAAGCACAGTTCCCAGGATGCTGGGGAGCTTAAACAAATGGGAGGGATGGGGGGCAGGCAGAGGGTAAAGTTGGATCACCTCTCTCTCTGTCTCCCCCACCTGTGCTTCCTAAGGAATCTCCGGCAGTGAATGGGCCTCCACTGTACTATGTGGTTCGAGCTCCCACCAGACAACCTTCTCTCATGCCATGTTCTCAGCTCATCCCAGAGGTTCTTGCCCAGGGGTCTTCAAACTTTTTAAACAGGGGACCAGTTCGCTGTCTCTCAGACCGTTGGAAGCCCAGACTGCGGGCCCTGGGACTAGTCAGCTGCTAAACAGGACAGGCAGCAGTGGCAAAAACACCCAGCAGGCCAGATAAATGTCCTAGGTGGGCTACATGTGGCCCACAGGCCGTAGTTTGAGGACACCTGTTCTTGACCATAATTTTAGATCCCGAGTCCATTTTCCAGACTCTCACCCCGTCCTTCTCTGTCCCTCCAGCCCTAAGGATGGCAACAATGTCCTGCAATTGCTAACCTGGCAGTGGGGGGCAGGGATGCCTCATCATTCCCTTTGGCTGGTTGGTCCCTCATCAGCTATATAAGCACCCCCTGCACTGATCTCCTCTGTTTTAAGCAGCTAGAGAGATCCATGTTTCCTCCTACAGCCCAATAATAATATAACGGGCACCCTCAAACTGTGTTCACACGGCTACAAGATAGCATAGCCACACCACAGCCACATTGAACATCAAGGAGAAAGACGATTTCTTCTGGTTGCTTCTTTTTGCCAGGGAGATAAACCCTTTCCAGAATTAGGCAGGATTTAGTCTATGCCCATACTCCAGCTGGAAAAGTAGTCAGGAAGGTGGGGATTCAGCATTTTTAGTCTCTATAATATAAGATGGACTCTTCAAACAAGATAGGGGGACCTTGGCAATGGCTGGTGTGAATGACCAGCCACTCACATTCGCCACATTTACTTGAGTGCGACCTTGCTCAAATCACCTCCTCTCTGGGCCTCAGCTTCTTTGTCTGTAAAATGGAGACATTTGGTGAGATTAGTGGTTTTAAACTGTATTCTTCAGAGCCCCTGGGTTCCAAGGATGTGCCTGTGGGGTGCCACTGGGGGAGTCTGGTCTGAGCAGGTGACATCCTGCCCCAACTTCAACAAAAGAAACTTTTTTTAAAAGTATCTTCTTCAATACAGAAGCACTCTGGTGGATTTGCTAATTTTTAAAGCCCCTTGCGGCTCTCCCCAGGACCCAGATTCAAAGTTATAGATTAATTTATAAAAATGAGGAAATAACCAGGATGATGTTCCTGCTAAGAATGATCCATTAGCTCTGGGGTTATTCATAATAAACTTTGCAGATTGATTAAGCTCCTCGGCTCTTTGCCAGCTACTAACCAATCCTCATGGTGCTGCACCCTCTGTGGCGTAAGCACAAGACATTCTCCCTGGAATAGTTTTGACTCCCTCTGTTCTCCTCAATTATGAAAAGGCAGCCCCTTTACATACATACAATTATTTTAAACTATTTATCTTGCATAGAGGAATTGATCTTCGTGAGCCCTTCTCGCTGGCCTTGACACTGATGAATCGCCTTAGAGATAGTCTCAGAAAGGGAAGACGTGGCCACTAATGGGTGGCTCTTCTCATCTTAATTTTTCCCCTGGAGGGTCTTTTCCATCTGGAACCCTCCTCATTTCCTTTTGAGGATTTAACCCTGTAAATGTCCGGCCAGTGACGGCATCCATTCCCTGCCTGTTGTCTCAAGGCCCCTTTTGGATCAAAGGTTCAAAAGCACAGGCTGAGAAAACAAAGGCGCCCTAAGAAAGCTCTGGGCCTTTGCCAAAGCTCAGCCTTCCACTGAGAATAATCAACATTATCTGACAGGTATGTTCAAGGTATTTTTTTTTTCTTTTGCCTTAACTGTTTAGCTACTTCATCCAAGGAGTATCTCTTAAACACCTATCCTGTGACCCGCGTGGTCAAAGCACAATACCAGCTGCCTGGATATGTGTAGCCCTTTTATACTCTTAGTTAGCTCACTGGAGTCCTTGAGACCATTCTGTTCTGTTACCACCTTGCATTCTGCCTGGCACAGATTAGACAATGCAAGTAATATCATCCCCATTTAACAGATGAAAAACTTGAGGCCCAAACTTGAGGCTAAATGGTTAAATGTCTCACCCAGGATCACGCAGGTAATAAGAGACAAGGTTGGCCTTGAACTCAGCTCTGATGGCTCCAAGTTGAATGCCCAGGCAAGGGCAGACCCCACCATAGGGTTCAACTCACAGGAGATGCTCAGTAGATTCCACCTCCCCTCCTGCCCGTCTCTTCCTCTGTGTTGTCTCTGTGGACTCAGCACAAATGAAACAGGTGGGCCCAGGTATGTCCACACTTCCTGCTGACCTCTCACAGGATCTGGTGGAACTTACACTACCAGCCAGTTTTTTATATCACTGACCCATGTAATACAGGAATACAGTTTCATTATGAAATACTGAAATAATGCAGATAAATCTAATGTAAATAATAATAAAACAAACAATACAACTCACATCTCTGAGCCTCACACCTCCAATTCCAGGCTCCTTTCCACAGTTACCACCACTGGCATTTGTATAGTGTGGATCTATTCAGATATATTTCTATGCACTCATAAATAATAAACATACACAAGTATTATATAAATAAATATGTAGTTGAGGCTTTTTTCTCTGCTGGGTTTAATTAATTTAAATGATATCGTCCTGTACATATTATTTGTAACTTGCCTTGCCGCGTGTACCAAACGAGTATTGGCCTCATTTGTCTCTTTTCTACAGCTTAGTAGTCCAGTACTTAATATGGATGTGTCGCTGGCTTGTTTAATTAGTCCCTTATTGATGGACAGAGAGGTTTTCTCAGTGTCTCCCTATTAAAATTGACGCTGCCATGGGCATCCTTGTCCAGGCTTCTTATGTATGAATGAGTCTGTTTCTGGAGAAAAGTGGATTTCTATAGGAAAAAAACAAACCATAAATTAAGTTAAAAGAGAGATGGACTGGAAGAAAATGATTTGCAACAAATACGACAGACAAGGTAATAATAGTCAGATTATATAAAGAAATGCTTCGATTTAATAATAAAAAGACAAACAAGCCAGTAGAAAAATGGGCAAAGAATACAAACCGGCAATTTATAGAAGATGAAATACGAATGCAGGAAAAAGTGGGCTAAAGCAACAATAAGGGAACTTTTTTACTTACCAGACCGGCCCAAACTTTTAGTTTGATATCAGCTGTTGACAAGAGTCTGGGGAAGTGGGTATGGTGTGGGAGAGCGTCTGGGCCTGTCCTTTGGGGAGCAGTTTTCACTTCTGGAGTTCACCGCACAGAACAGTGCTCATCACTGTCTACTGGTCGGTGGTAGGCACACACCATCAGCTTGACACCCAGGTCAAAGTTGGCCTGTCAAAGTTGGCCCGGGGGGTGCCTGGAACAGAGTTGGGAGGAGCTGCAAGCCTAGTGGGACAGGCCTGGGGTGACCTTAACTCAAGGACTCCTTCTCCATTTCAGCCACCAGGCATCCCGGTGGTATTTTTCTAAACAGTGCTTCAGCAGTTGTTCCCAGTAGGGCAAAGACATCTATGGGATAAAAGAAATGTTTCGTGGGGTGAATTGGTCGGCTCTGAAGAGACCACATCACAATAATCGTTCTCAGACGTTCTCAAGGTAACTTAAATCTGTGCACCCCACTGCACAAATGACTCCACTGTGGCCAGAGCAACAAGGCGCACCTCTGTGTACCCCTTCAGGCAAGGAGGGCTCACCGGCCTCCTGTGGATGTGTGATCCCATTGAGGTCTCTGGGCCATTCCCCTGGTGACATACATCCCCGCAGGCCTGACATCATACCCTACTGCCATGAACAGATGGCTTTGCCTTAAAGCCACACCTGGCTCTCTGAGACTCTGCCCCCTTGCAAGGGACTTGAGCTTTGGCTGGGCTTTGCCTTTCAATCTGCCCATTGCCAAATTACTGGAGAATGGCAGAGAAGCCTGAGGCCAGCGTGACAGTCTCTTAAGCCACATGCTTCTCTTGAGCTGCATCAAACCTGGAGAAGGGGCTTTGTTTATGAATTTGAAATGATTCTGTGACTGAGACTCAGAAAGCAGAGGGAAGAGACAACCTTCCCTTGTTCCTTATAAATGTGCCAGGCCTTTCTGACAGGACAGGCAAAGATCAAACCCAGCTAAGGCTCCTAAGTCAGTTTTGACGAGTGGAATGGCCCATAATGTCAAACATAAACAACTCAAAATCAACCTGGAGTGTAGCACTCTTGAACTCTCCAGCGACGAGGACATTGTGATCATAATGAAAGGAAGTTGGGCTCTAGGAAACTTCTCAGTCCTGGGACAACCTTGGGTCCAACTGCTTGGTTCTAGTGCTTCCCTGGCCCCCTCTCCCCTCTCCGCAGGCCTTCCCCTTCCTTCACCAGGCAGCCAGAAATCTGGGCCTTTAGCATAACCTCTCTGCCAATATCAGGTTCTCTTTAAAAATACAGTGATCTGAAGTAACCCTGCAAGTTTTTCCTATTTTCAATAACACGGTATCAATTTGCAAACAGAGTAATGATCTCTGTTACTTTTCAGGAAATTATGTTGAATATAGTTTACCAGAGCGAAGGAAGAACAATTTAATTGAAAGAGCTGCTATGAACCATATTTAACCTCAGATGTACTAAATGGTATGTCTCAGAGATAAGTTATGGTTTTTAATTTAATGTAAACTATTCTGTGCAAAAGCACTGTGTTTTTGCCACTCTAATAATGACTGGTTTGGGTTTATGAACTATTTTTTCGATCATCTCTTTCCTCTGGTGAACGCTCCTCGTGAATATTAAACCCATTCTTGGAGGTTTTCCCACACTGAGCCTAAAATGGAAGGCTCTCCAGGCCAGGCATGCTCTGCCATCTGGGGGCGCTGTGCCCCAAATGTGGGACATCTTCGCACCAAGCCCCTCCCCTGCTATTTTCAAGAAGTGCCCACGTTTCACCACCCAGACTCACCTGCGCCGCCTGGCTTCTTTACCACTCAGATTAATGGAAACCAGCCACTGTACCAGCATTTTTTTTTTTTTTTTTTTTGAGATGGAGCCTCAAGCTATCCACCTGGGCAGAGTGCCATGGCATCACAGCTCATAGCAACCTCCAACTCCTGGGCTCAAGCGAGTCTCCTGCCTCCACCTCCCAAGTAGCTGGGACCACAGGCGCCCGCCACAACGCCTGGCCATTTTTTGGTTGCAGCCATCATTGTTGTCTGGTGGGCCTGGGCTGGGGATTCGAACCCGCCACCTTAGGTGTACATGGCTGGCGCCCCAGCTTGATTGAGCCACAGGCGCCAAGCCAGATTCACAGCATTTTAACATCTAAAGAGAACCTCAATAATCTAGAACAAGAGCTGCCAACTACCACCCATGGGGAAAATCTGGCCTGCCACTGTAAATGATGTTTTATTAGAACATAACCATGTCCGTTTTACTTGCTGTCAATGCAATTTTCCTGGCTAGGGTTGAGTAGTTGTGACAGACATGAAGACTGTATGGTCCACCCCAAGCCTAAAGTATTTAACTGGTATCTGGCCCTTTAAAGAACTTACTCATTATAAATGAGAAAAATAAAGCTAGGAGAGGTGAAGAGACTTTTCTAGTGTCATATATCTAATTGTTTTAAGAGCCAAAACAAGACTGGAACTCCTGATACCTAAGAAAGTACCTGTCCTACAAAATAATGTCCTTTTAAAAAAGGTAATGATAAATGAAAAACAAAACTCTGACCCAAATATAACAGATTAACTACTGTCCAGAAAGTAGAAGGGAAGAGGAGAGAGGGGGGAAAGGGGGGATATGGGAGGAGGGAGGGCATTTGGGGGGACCTCACCTAATGTGCATGATGCAATGGTACATTTCAAAACTATTAAGAAATGAGTATAATTGTGATGGATGTGTTACTTAGTTCAATGTAAGCATTTCACATTGTATATCAAAACAGTACCCTGAATCCCATAAA